>JASDQU011103157.1:48884-60431 GCA_032191745.1 Picea mariana
TGGATACGCTTACGAAAGCTGCCCATTTCATTCCATTGAAGACTACTCACAAGGAAGCTAATGTTGTCGATATCTATATGAGGGAAGTAGCATGATTGCACGGTATTCCCAAGAAAATTGTGTTTGACAAAGACCCAAAATTTACCTCAAAGTTCTGGAAGGGGTTATTCAAAGGGTTCAAAATGAATCTGAACTTCAGCACTACTTATCATCTTGAGTCTGATGGGCAAATAGAGAGGGTGAACCAAGTGATAGAATATATGTTGAGGATGTATGTGATGGAAAAACCATCTAAATGGGAAGACTACCTACACTTGGTAGAATATTTCGACAACAATGGGTATCAAGCATCACTGAAGATGAGCCCGTTTGAAGTACTTTATGGCAGAAAGTGCAACACACCAATAAGTTGGGACAACCCAGCTGATAGGGAAATGGTTGGGCCAGATTTTCTCAAGGAAATGGAAGAGAAAATGTTGAAAATTAAGCAGAGTTTGAAGGTTGCCCAAGACAGACAAAAAATTTATGCTGATAAGAACAGAACCCATAAGGAGTTTAAAGTGGGTGATCATGTTTTCTTGAAAGTGAAAGCCAACAGAAGTTCCCTAAAGCTGGGAAACTGCTCCAATTTGGTAGCCAAATATTGTGGACCATTTGAAACCCTAGAAAGGATTGGACCAGTTGCATATATGCTTGCATTGCCTGCATCCATGACTGTACATAATGTGTTTCATGTTTCATTACTTAAGAAATATATACCTGATGCTAATCATGTTATTGATTGGAATGTGATTTAGGTGGAGCAAGAAGGCCTCGTGCAAGTGCATCCAATGTGCATATTGGACCGGAATAGAAAACAACACTGAAATCGAGCCATAGGGCTTGTAAAGGTCCAGTGGACCTGGTACGGTCCTGAGGACGCAACATGGGAGCATGAGGATGTTATGCGGGCAGAATACCCACATCTTTTTGAAGATTTTGAAAAAACTTGTTGATATTGTGTAAATAAGTTTCACTAAGGACAGTGCAAAAATAAGGGGAGGGGATTGTAATACCCCAAGGACGAGCCCAAATTGTTTTATGAATTGTAAACATTTTTTGTAGGCTGGTGAGCCAAGCAATTATAAGTTGGTAGGATTATGTGTTAGTAGGCCGAAGAGCCTAGGTGTTAAAGGCTAGGAGCCTGTTTTGTACATGTAAGTATTAATATTATTAATATAAAAACATCGTTGTGTGTAGACCAACCACGAAGAAAGAGTGATGGGAGACTAAGATCCACTAGGCTAGGTAAGGGAGAGGGGGTTGAGAGGTTGGAAAGAGGGGCTAAGCCTAAGGGCTTAAGTCTAAGAGAATAATAATTTATTATTGTTATTTCAAAGTTTGTTTAAAAGGATATGTTTTTATCCTAAGTTCCTGGGGAAGGATAGGTGACTTCCAAAAGGAAAGGAATGTGCTTTATGAGCGACAGGTGTCGGCTCAGGCACATGCAGACTTAAGGGGGGATTCTTGTTGTTGCGAGGGGGGCAGGAACTCTCATGCACCCACTCACTCGCTCAAGAACTCGCGATTGCATAGGGGAAAATCTCACTCACGCAGGCACTCACGCACGTGGTTCACGAAGAGAGTTTTGGATCTCACGCTTTCACCATCTTGGCTAGGCTAGACCAGTCTGCCTTATTTTCTCCTCACAAGTTCACTCATGCACTGAGCAAGCCCGCTACCATCCATTTCCGCCATTACTGAACCCGTGACCATTTTTCACCTCTGTAATTTACTGATTCATCCCTTGCCTTACCCGAGTTAGCTATTGTGGTCGAAGAAGCAGGTTGTCAAGCCTCTGAGAAACTCTCTCTCCAGGTGAGAGGGGTGGTTGTGGATTGAAGAAGCAGGTTGTCAGGCCTGTGAGAAACTCTCTCCAGGTGAGAGAGTGTGTTGAGGAGGTGAGTTATCCTGGAAGGAGTCCCGTAGCTGCTACAGAGCTCTGAGAATTCCTATCTGACTTGTTGTTGAAGCCCAAGGCAAGGGAGGTGGAGCAGTCGATGGACTGTGTGACAGTGAAGGTGTATACTCCTGAGGTGGGACAAGCATGTGGGGAATGATAGTCTGTGAGCAGTGGGCATAAGTGGCTCGTGGGAGAGAATCCTTCCTCTTAAACTGTGTGCCTTTCCTATTGACCTTGCCTAGCCTAGGAATCCYTTGCCCGGTGGAGTTTAGTCYGAGCTCGAGGGTGACCTACTGCTGAGAATAATGAGCAGTGTGGTTTAAGGTTGGGAGGTTCGTGGAAGGTATGCACACATTTGGTGGTTTTTACTCCAGTTAAAAGATAAGTATCATTCCCATGCTTAATTATGTATGTTACGCATGTTTGTGATTCTTGAATGTTATCATGTGTTTCGTTGCATGTAGGAATTACTGTCAATTCTATTTGAATCTTTATGATAGCAGTAACTATGTGTTATTTGTTTTAAATGCATTAGAAATTCATGTTATATAGATATATGTATGTTCCTTTGTGGCATTTCCCAGTAGTGGTGTTGATGGCCGAGGAGGTTACAAATTGGTATCAGAGCTAGTTTATTGAAGTGGGTAGCGTTGCCCGATAGTGGTCGATGGTCGGGGACGTTACATTCCTGATCTTCAGTGGTGCAGCATATTCTTATGCATCTATCTTTTGATCTTCTACCTCTCTTTCTCCTTCAACTTCTGTAATCTTGATGTTGCATTGATCCGGATTTAGGAGCAGAATGAACTGATTAACATACTAAATTCAATAAACACAAAGATATGGAGAACAACACATATATCCAATGAACAATATATTCTATTGAATAAATGAAATAGGTTGAAACTATAAAACTGCATAACTGAAACAACTTGCTCAAATGGTGGTAGTTATCTCTAAGAAGAGATGTGGCTGCTACGTGCATCCATCTGAGCAGAATGATTGCAATGAGGCTCCAAAGGCATTTTTAATATTACTTATGAATTCCAAAACCCTAGATATCCAAAAACCTAACCATAGGAGGTGAAACACCAAAAGTCATGTGGGCCCTTATGGGTAAGTTGGTACCTCAACTTCCCAGGGTCGTAACTTTTCCATATGACCTCCCTTTTAGGTGTGTGATAGCCCGTTGGAAATGTCTTCTCGAGAACTACACATTACTCTATAAAAATCTAGCTAAGCCTAAAGTTTGACTGTGGAAAGCCAAAAAAACATCATTTAGGGCCTCAAAACAATCCTAGAAGTACAGAAAGATGTGTTGACATGAAAACATACAAAATAAGCCAGTCTGATAAGGTGGGAGGCAACCAGTCTCCTCTTGGAAGATTTTTAGAGCTTCAGACAACACCGAAAGTGTAGAACCCACAATTGCAAAGAAGTATAGAAGAACGTGTTGAACTAAAAATTGTCAAGAGGAGCTAGTTGGAATAGGTAGGGTGGCCACCAATATCCACTTGGATTAGTCCTCCCCTCTTGGCAAGCAATGGTCTCCATTGCGTTGAGTTCCCCCATCAGGTGAGAAATATTTTGTTGAATTTAGCCCCGGGTTAGCCACTTGCCTTGGTCTAGGAGTTGTCCTACCTTGAATACCCGATAAAGTTGGATCCTCTGCTGGCGAGTGCCCTTAACCTTTGTGTCCACTATCTGATTAGTGGATGCTTGTTCCATGTAGCCAGGGTTGAGATTTCTTGGTGTCAATTGTTCTGCGATCTCTGAGATGTCCAATAATGGTGGAAAATATGACCGAAGGAGGTCCACATTGAACATTGGGTGCAAGCCAAGGAAGGGTGGAGTGTTGAGCTCAAAAGCATCACTACCCACAGCCTTGGTGATAGTGTAAGGCCCATAGAAAAGTGGGTGGAGCTTTAGATGGGACTCTGTAAGATACTCTTTTTGCAAATGTAACCATACCTTGACTCCAACCTGAAACTGGTGCGATACCCTGTGTTGATCATGGCGTTGCTTGTACTTAGCATTGGCTTTTTGCAAACTCTCATGGACCTGTTGGCAGATGTTTGAATCTTCTCAATGAATATGGTGGCTTTGTTGGTTTCAGATTGAACATGGGAAGAGTATGTATGTGTGGTTGCAAGAGGTAGTGCAACATCAATGGGACCCAAGGGTTGGAATCCTAGCCCCACCTGAAATGGGCTATGGTCGGTGGAGCTATGGAGAGCCCTGTTGTAATGTGTTGAACATAGGGAAGCCTCTCATCCCATGTACATGGATGCTTAGAGTTGTACATGTCCAGGATGTGCACAATCATCTAATTGACGACCTCTATTTGGTCATCTGTTTGGGTGTGTAAAGTAGTGTATTTAGTGAGCTTGGTGTCCAACAATGACCAAAGACTCGACAAAAATGTGCTAAGGAACATGCTTTACCGGTCGGAGATGATGGTCTATGGTATCCCAAAATGGACCCACACTTGTTCGAAGAAGAGCTTGGCAGTATCTATCGTTGTGATGTTCTTCTTGCAAGTTGTGAGGATGGCCATCTTCGAAAACCAATCAACGACTACAAATACACAATCATTTCCTTGCTTGGTGGACGGAATGCCAGACATGTAATCCATCGAGATGGATTCCCAAGGCTTCCTGGGACTAAGAAGAGGGGTGTATAAGCCTTGCTTCTTGATGGTTGGCTTGGAAATGGCACAGGCAATACAAGATCTAATATACTTGTTGGCGTCCTGTCGAATTTTTGGCTAATAAAAATGTTTATGTAGAACAACCACAATTTTCTCCATGCCAAAATTTCATGCCATCCAACTGTAGTGGGATTCCCAAATCATATTTGCATGCTCTCTTGCAGGAACAAGGAGATGGCCCAAATGGCATAACAGTTTGTCATGAATGTGAAATTCCGTGACATTCGCACTTGTACCCGAGAGCTAATAGGTGGTGGCAAAGTTTGGATCTTGTTGATAAAGTTGGGGCCACTCAGATGCCTCATGTCCATAGAAATGGAGCACAGTGGTGAGTGCAACCATGGGAGGTCGACTTAGGCAGTCGGTGACACGATTTGTGCTTCATGTCTTATTCTTGATGTTGAGATGGAACTATTGCAAGTAGGTGGACCACTTCTGATGGCGGTCATTCTGCAACTTCCCATGTGTCTATATGAACTACAGAGGCTTGTGATTAGTGTGGATGATTGTCTCCTTTCCAAGAATGCAATGTTTCCATTAACGACAAGCTTGTACAATGGAATACATTTCCTTTTCATAGGTGGGGTATTTTTGGACAGTATCTGAGAGTGTCTCACTATGGTATGCCATCGGATGACCGTGATAAGTGAGAATTATGCCTCCATCATAATCAAATGCATAAGTCTCAATCTCAAATGGTTGTTGCAGATCAGGCAAGGAGAGCATCAGATATGAGCACAAGCGATGCTTCATATCATCAAATGTTCGTTGTTGTTCCTTCCCCCACACGAACGTTGTCTTGCCACCGCCCTTGGTCACTTGGTTGAGGACTCATCCAATATGGGAGAATCCCAACATGAACCGTCAGTAGAAGTTAGCAAGTCCTAAGAAGCTCTGAAGCTGGGTTAGTGTGGTCAAGTCTGGCCAGTCACGGATGACTTGGATCTTATCTAGATCAACATGTACCCCATTCTCATCAACAATGTATCCCAAGTATTAGACGTTGTTCATGCCAAAGGAGCATTTTTCCAAGTTGGCATATAGCGTGTGTTGTCGATGAGTGCTCAAAACATGTTGAATATGTCGCATGTGTTCCTCTCAAGTCCTGTTGAAGATGAGGATATCATCCAAATATACCACCACAAAAGAGTTGGTGAAGGGTCTGAATACATCATCCATCAACCTCATGAAAGTGGTTGGTGCATTTGTTAATCCAAAGGGCATGACCAACCATTCGAAGAGACCTTCTTTACATTTGAAAGTTGGCTTCCATACATCAGTTGGTTCGATGGGAACCAAGTGGTAGCCAGACTTTAGGTCAATCTTGTTGAAGAAATTTACACCCTTGAGTTGGTCAAGAAGGTCATCAATTCTGGGAATTGGCTATCGATTCCTGATTGTGATTTTGAATAATGCTCTGTAATCAATGCAAAGTCAACAAGTGCCATCCTTCTTCTGCACCAGTACAATCACGCTTCTGCAAGTGGAGGAGTTGGGTCTGATCTGCCCCTTTTGAAGAAGTTCTTGGATTTGACGCTTGATTTCGTCATTTTCCATCAGCGAGCGACGATAGATTGATTCATTATGCATAGGTTCATCGGGGGTTATATCAATTGGATGCTTGACTTAGCAGTGCGTTGATACCTCGGTGGGTGAAAAGAGGATGTCTCTGTACTCTTCCACGATCCTATCCACTTGCTTATGCTGAAAAGAGAGGCTCATTATAGAGGCCATGGATGTGGCGGTGACCTTCTGCTTACTGTGAGCACGGATCACAAAGAAGACAAACTTGTTGGTCTATGAAATGACCTTACTGCATTTCTTAGCAGAGATTAAAGAAATAGTGGTAGGCGGCGCTACCTATGGTATCCTGTACAATTGTCTACCCAAAGTAATAATAACATTGTGGGGTCTAGAATCATACACAACATGACGCTTCCACAAATATGGTTGTCCTAAAAGAACATCACAAACTTCAAGAGGATCAATATCACACAATACCTCGTCTTTGAAAAGCTTGATGTCATAGGGTAGACGAAACTGTTGGCTGACACAAATATCTCTTCCTTGGCGAAGCCAGCCAATGGTGTAGAGCTACAGGTGTGGTGTCGTCAGTAGGTCCAACTGCTTGATGACCACTATTGGGATCAGGTTCTTCAAACTATCGATATCGACAATGAAATGAAGCAGATCCCCCTTTACCCACATCTATGAGTGAAAGAGGCATTCCCCTTCCTCTGGTTCTTATGGTTCACTTAGATGTACTTTGGTGGTAGCGACAGTGACATTGGGTTCAACATCGATAATCCGCATCCCTCCTTCTGGATTTGATTCAGAGTCAGAATCAACCTCTGACTCGGAATCCATCAGCTCGGCCACGAGTGACTACTTGGAGCGGAATTCTTCAGTGTTGTGGCAAGGGATTTTATGGTATTCACACCATTTTCACGTCTTCTTCTTCATCTTCTCATTGCCCTTCTTTTGTTGTGGCTTGGACCGGTTGTCATGAGAGTGGCCATCTTTGCTCTCTCCCTTGTTGTGTGGGTTGGGGTCGCCTTTTCCCTCCTTTGGCTGTGAGGAGTTTGCAGATCTAAACTCTTGCCTCTTCTGCTTAAATTTTTTCTCAATCTTGACAACATATCTATAAGTCATACCCAATGAGGCGATGTCCAGAAACTCCATTTATGTTTGAGTGTATATATGCAAACAGTCGCAGTATTTGAGCACTAGATGTCACTCAAAGTCTTTGATACCCAATTTGGTGCATAGGGTATGGAAAATATTGGTGAAATCTGGTACTATCTGGTCCCTTTCATGACGCAAGGTGGTCCATCTAGTGTACTGGTCCTCATAGATTCCAAAAAGGTAGTATTGTTCTTTAATGGCATCCCGGAAGGAATCCCATGTAGAGGAAACTGCAAATATTGCAGATTCCTCTATGGCCCTTTTCTCAGAGTAAGTATCCCACCATTCCTTAACATAGGGGACGACCTTGAGGAGTGAAAAAGTAATATTTTCCCTATTGAAAAAATTGTGGACCAAAAAATACCCTTCGAGTAGATTCAACCATTTATCTACAACATCTACATCTACCAGTCCTTCAAATAATGGAATATTAAAATTTACCTATACCTTGAAGGGGGTTGCATGGTTGCTTGATGAAGATGCTTCTCTTATGGGCAGTCCCTGAAGGATCTGTGCAAAGTTTTCCATCATTCCATTCCTTTGTCACACAAGGGCTTCCTCGAGCAACATTTTAAAAGGATCTCCAACTCCATCTTCTTTATTTTCGTCCCCCGTGGGTTTTTGTCGGGCTCGGCGTGGCTAATATTGCAAAGGCTCGATTGGTTCAAATCCCAACTTCTTGTACCTAGATCTTTTCGGGGACATGCACGAAGAAAAATAAATGAAGAGCAGACCACTCTAACACCACTATCCAGATTTAGGATCAGAACGAATTGATTCACAAATTGAATATAATAAACACAGAGATATGGAGAACAACACAGATATCTAGTGAACAATATCTTGAATTGAATAAATGAAATAGGTTGAAACTGTAAAACTACATAATTGAAGCAACTTGCTCTAATGGTGGTAGTTATCTCTAAGAAGAGATGTCACTTCTAGGCACATATGTCTAAGAATAATGATTACAATGAGGCTCTAGAGGCATTTTTAATATTACTCGTGAATGCCAAAACCCTAGACATCCAAAAACTTAACCCTAGGAGGTGAAACGCCAAAAGTCATGTGGGCCCCTATGGGTAAGTTGGTACCTCAACTTCCAGGGGTCGTAACTTTTGCATACGACCTCTATTTTAGGGGCATGATAAGTCGTTGGAAAGGTCTTTTCGATAAATACACATTACGCCGTCAAACTCTTACTCTGTCTATAGTTTAAATGTGGAAAGGCAAAAAAAACACTTTTTAGGGCCCCGAAATGGCCTTGGAAGTACAGAAAGATGTGATGACATGAAAACATCCCAAATAAGCCAGTTGGATTAAGTGGGAGGCCACCAGTATCTTCCTGGAATATTTGTAGGGATTCAGACAACTTCTGAAGTGTATAACCCACAATTACAAAGAAGTACAGAAGAACGTGTTGAACTAAAAATTGTCAAGAGGAACCAGTTGGAATAGGTGGGTGGCCACCAATATCTACCTAGATCATGTGCAGGTTTTCCTCTAATGGGTCTTCTTCTGCGACATGATAACAATATAGTAATTGTTTAACTGTCTATTTCTTTTGGTTCTTATAAGTTGTCACAATCTCCAATTATGGTTCTTCAAAAATTCTATCCCTTACCAACCTTAGTGTTCTATCTATTTCTGGATTCTCATACTCAAATGTAAATGTGATCACAAAATTCTAATGCATTTTGTCCCAATTTGTAGTTTCCATGTGTTATTCTAATCATGTGTACCAATTTATTGGAATGCCTTCTAATGTGTGAATAAAGTGATGTGGTCATTCCTCTGGTGGTACTAATCTCCATTGAATTATACATATTTCTACATGTTCTTTGAGTTGTCCAACTCTATCATACTTCTCCACATATATATGCTCTTACTCTGCATTGAATCTGATGCGCAGTAACCTCTTACAATGATACAAATTGTTTATCTTCTCTTTATGTGTACCCCACCAACATGCAGGTGTAGCTTTCAAAGCAATATCTAATACTAGTAATCTTTGATTTTCCACTATTTCTAATTCAAACTTCATTAAAAATTCTTCTAAGTCGTTTTGACCATAAAAAGTAGGAGGCTCTCTTACTTCTGTACCAACCCATATTAGCACGTGCGTCATTCTGGCACGTCTTCTGGTAAATAAATCTTGTAATATTTGTTGCCAGTTCTCCAGTCCTATGTCAGAGTCTGAAGCATAATAACTAATGCTCCTCCAACTCAACATTCCATCTGTAGTTGGGTTGATGTAATCCCCTTCACGCACGGTAGTTCTATACAATTGATTTATATCCTCTGTAATAAAATTTCCTATCGCAGGTTCCAATACCTTTCTCCTTCTAAGGTATCTAACGGCGCAATAACTATTTATTCTCCTAATTCAAAGATAATATTTCTAGTCTTCATATTGATAATGGACTGGTTATCAAAATCCCAATCCAGACCCAATAATGTTGGATATGGTGAAGTGTTATCTATTATGTCAATCACTTAAAAGTTTTCCATTGTGCGCACTACATCTAGATCTACTGGTATACCCTTCAGTCTACCAATTGGTACCACTCTATGTTGATTTTCTAGCTTCAATTGAATAGGTGAAAATTCCAATGTAGGTTCTCCCATAGCTTCCCATGTCTTCTTAGGAAGAACATTTACTTTAGACCCTAAGTCTAGTATGATATCACCCATATTGAAATCTCTAATGTTTGCATTCAACCTTAATTCCCTATTTGTTTTTCTCCTCTTACGAACTTGATTGACTCTCTTGTGTTCTAACTTCATTTCTTCTCTAGAATTCCATTTCTCTAACAGACTCTATAATACTTATAAAGAATTCTTATAATTCAACAACTTTATAAAAGACCCCAAAAAATTTCTCAAATTACTTATTGGTTCTGATGGTTGTTCTCTGTTGGTCTAATCAAATAGTGGAGGCATGACACAGACTGGTACATCATCTAGTGGCTTTGTTCCTGAAGTAGACACAATATTTTCCTTCAAAATATCATGTCTAGCTTCTTTTAATGTCTCCTTCTCTTTGCATGCATCAAACTTTTATTCGGGTGCGGTATTATTTCTAACCCACTGGTACTGGTCCTGATCCTTTTTTGTTGCATCTGCTCCTGTCTTGGCTCCGCCTCTAGTAACTGTCTTGATCTTCTTCCCATCCTCTTATTTATTTTCCATAGCAATCCATTGGAAATTCTAATTGTTTTGGTTCCTCTTATCATGTATCTTTACCAAAAGTGTCAGACAATCTTATGTCTCATGATTTGTTGCATGAGAATACATACATGTCGCAGGTGGTTGTGGACAATCTCTTGCATAGTGTCCAGGTTTCTGACAATTGCGACAAACTACTGGTCCTCTACCTTCTCCAAATCCTCTTCCTCCACGACCTCCTCCTCTGAAGCCTCCTTTGTTTCCTTGATTGTCTTATTGATTTGTTCTCTACTACGACTGTGAATTATTGTACTATGGTGGCGCTGCACACTACTACGCATTGTTATACTGTTGTGGTGCTTCAAACTGTTGCACGTTATTATACTGCGGTGGAGCTACAAACTGTTGCACGTTGTTATACTAAGATTGTTGTGCAGGTTGTGTTTTCGTTAATTCAGCCTGCACCCTGTAAGTATCCGATGTCCTCTCCTTCACTATCTCCAAGGTTCTACAGTCCTTGTCTTTGTGTCCAACTGACTTGCAAAAATTACAAAATGTAGTCTTTGGTTCTATTTGATAGTTCTGCATCATGGGACAATGATAAGGATCATGTCCATGTATTCTACATATTTCTCACCATGGTCATCTTGGGGGTAAAGGATTCGACATTCTTGTCTCCAAGTACTCCGCAAAGGTTGGGCACTCATTCTTATGATGACATTCTATTCTACAAAATGTACACCAGACCTCCTCCCTCTTTTCCTTTCCCTTATTCTGATTCAACTGAAATTTCAGGTTCTTCAGGTCTTCTCTCAGCTCTTCCATAATTGGATATGTATGCTTATATTGATTTTCCTCTAATTGCAAGGATGCTTGTAAGGCCTCAGCCTAGGTTTAGAAATTGTGTTGCCTCAAAGGATACTTCGAATGTGCCAATAAAGAGTTAACAAATAAATGTCTATGTTCCATGTTTGTAATATGATACTTCAACTTACCATTTAGCCTCTTGAACTTATGATCAACCTCCCAGACTGACTCACCC
>JASDQU011103160.1:13605-26790 GCA_032191745.1 Picea mariana
TGGGATTTCAGGTGGTAGTCACCAATTTGGAGACGCACATTTTCACAACGCCCTCCACATTTCATGGAACCACCATTGGCAATCATGATTTGGAAATTATTGACAACATGGATGTAGCAATGAGTTTCTTGGGCAATGCAGCGATGAAAAAAATTATGGGTGCTGCCACTATCAACCAGAATGATGACCTTCTGATGCTTGATGTAATCGATTAGCTTGAGGGTTTGGGGAGCGGAGAAGCCAGTGAGAGCATTGAGGGAAATGACTGGTTCTACTTCGGGAGGGTCTGAGGGAGGGGTTATGTCAGTGGATTCAGGTGATTTAGACATAGAGGGAGTTTCTTCATCTTCTTTTGAAATCTCCTCGGAGATGGCCATAAAAAGATTTTTTTCTTTACACTTGTGGCCCAGGAAATATTTTTCATCACAGTTATAACAAAGGCCTTTGAGTTGGCGTTCAGCCATTTCAGCCCGAGTCAATTTTTGGATCTTTAGTGGAGCAGAGGGAGTAATGGGTTTTACTGGTTTAGGGTGAGGGATGAAGGAGGGTTTGCGGTTTTGAGAAGATACAACCTGTTGTTCTTCTTTATCTCTTTTGGTAGTCTCCACCCAACTCTCAAGCCAAGCCATGAGGACATGGGCCCAAATTTCATCCTTGAGGCCGCTGATAAAACACTCTCAAAAAAAGGCATCAGACATGCCCTCTGTTCTAAAAGCCAGGTGCTCAAAGGCAGCTATAAAGTCTTCCACTGTTCCTAATTTTTTTAGCTTTGTCAAATAGCCCAAATGGTTGGTGTCAGTGTCAAAGCATTCATAAATCTCTACCACAAATTGTTTCCAAGCAATATACCCTTGACGAGAATTTTTTCTCCATTGCCACCATTGCCAACGTTCTTGATCTAGATGGAGAACACCATACCAGAGTTTGGCCAAGTCATCTATAATGTTGTATAAAGAGAAGTAATGTTCCATTTGGGTTACCCAACCAGTGGGATCTGAGCCATCAAATTTGGTCACATCCACCTGTGGAAGGCGTAGGTCACATTGAAAGTGATGGTTCTGCAAGGTATGGGAATGAGAGGAATGGTCACCTTCAGTATGTGGGGGTGAGGAAGAGGAAGGGTTATCTATAGGGATATGCAGTTTGGTGCAGAGTGCCGAAAAGACTGATTCAATGTGGGTGGTGAGGTCTTGTTTGATTTCGCCCATTGAGGACTGCATGGTTGTATTGATGGTGGTGACATTGGCATTGAGTTGTTTCACTTCTTATTGGGTCTCAATGAGACCAAATTGCAAGGTGTTGAAGTGAGCTTCCAAGTCTTGGCTACGAGTATGGGCCATGAGGATGGGGGAATTGAAAAGGGGCGGGCGGGGTAAAAACAAAATTCCAAAAAAATGATATGGATGAATGTGATAAGGGCGAAGAGATGAATCCAATGGGATAGGTCTAAAATAATGGTGAAAAATTTTCCAAACTTTTTTTTTTTTTAACAGAGTTATACTTCGATCTGAAGAATATTGCAGAGAGGGAATGCCCAAATGCTTAACCAGAAAGAAATGTGTATTTACTTGGCAACCTGAACACAGTTGTGTGGTAATAGATCTTGTCTGTTTTAATTTTTTTATGTTTCTGTCCCCAAGGGTTAGGTATTCAAGGGTTCTACAGACAAGGGTTTGCCCTGTGCTATAGCTCTCTGATATACGTGCAGGGTCCAACAATAGTACTCAGCCCAATATCTCAGGGCACTAACTAAGGAGGATAGACCATACCCTTAGCCGTACTACCCGACTACCCAGGTACTAGAGAGTATTTTCCCGAGTGTTGTTTTCGGTGACACTATTGCAGTCAGGCAGCCGATCGGTTTATCTAAAGAGGGCTTCAGGTAATCTAGGTCGATCCATACACAGGTGTTGTTTGATGCACTACCACTTGAAGGGCTATCAACAGGGGTTACAAGGGTAGCCAACAGATGTGCGCTTAAGTACCACTTCTATTTCTTGCGTGTATGAATCCCTCAACCACGGGTTTATGCACGTAATGACAGATCTCTATGGATTAAAGATGCCGAAATACGTCTCTCCCCTGAAAAAAAAAATTAACCCACACTTTCTGCCAAGGAAAGTGCTCTGATACCACTTGTAATATACCAAATATAAAATGTATGTAGAACAGAAATAAAATGCTAGTAATGGCAGAATAATAGCAATATAACCAGAGCATTCACCACAATAACACTGAAATGATATAAGAATAACAACAGAAATAGCACTTTGAATTTGAAATCAATGTTCACAGGCCTCTTCGAGGGGGAAACCTCCGGTTGAGAAGAGATCTATTACAATAATATCCAAGCTAGGTTTCTCATACCCTCGACTCCTATTTATACCTAAAAGAAGCATCTAGAGGAAGATCCTTCTAGAAGCGAAAGATTCTATTAGGTTTTCTTACATCCGCCTTATTCTATTTTATTGAAAGGCCTTATTAATATTGACCTTTATTACATCCAAATATATTGTTCTACCTATGTGCGGGTTAGGACCCTAACAGAATTCAACTTTTGAGAGAAAAGATACTCTGGAGAAATTTCACTTCACATTGATTATGCATCCCTTTATCCTTGAAAGTTTGAACACATTGTTCAGCCCCAAAGCTCTTCCTTCTTTGATGGAGAACCTCAGTGTCTCCTTTATATGAGCTTACCTTTGGTGGAGGCCCAACTGGAGGGACTTAGTTTCTTGGTTTCGATGTGTGTCAGCACAGAAGTTTGTCACTTATACACTTTTGTTAATCATTTTTAATAGAAATACTATTTTCTCATCCAATGATATCTTGCAAATATTTGAATTGTTATTCCATGGGCGTATTTGTCATGTATGTTAATGGATTATGTTATTGTATATTCTAACATTACATATTATCACCATATGCTTGTGTATCTTGGTTGTTTAGGACAAGTTGCGGGTATAAAGCTTTGAGTTACGTGCTCAACGGTGGTCTTCATCGAACATCCGAACAAGGTAGGATTTTGATCTTGTCCTGCTAACATTTCTTTTATATAAAATACTTGGGATTAGAGTTGATTTCTATGTGTCATTTCATTTGTTTTGGTTTAACCCATGCCATAGAGTTATTTTCCTCATAACATGTAGCTTCTTGCTTCTTTGGGATAATAGCCAGATGCATGGTATTTAGGACCCCCAATATTTTTCCTATGTGCTTGGAGTCCTTTAACACCTTTAATATGTCTTCTTTTAAGAGATCATAGAATCCTCAGTACAAATCTACATTAAATCCATTAGGTCTTGGGATTTTCCCTTTCTTAAAAGGGAAGTAAGAGTAGAGAAGATTTCTTCCCCATTCATCTCATCCATGAATACACTTGGGAAAATATTAATTACCTTGAGAATTCCTTCTATAGGGAATCCCTCTAGCTCGTTAAAATTCCTACTAAAATAGGTCATCCCTGCCTCGACCTTCTCCTCAAAGGAATTAACTATATAGCCTTCATGGTATTCAATTTCCCATATAGTATTTAGGTCTTTTCTATAATTATCATACTTATGGAAAAACTTGTTATTTTTTTCTCCTTCTTCCAACCAAACTACTTTACTCTTAAGATGCCACATCGTCTTCTCATTTTCCAATGGGTCTTGCCTTTGGGTGACCATCAGTTTAAGGGAGGTTGCCTCCTCATTTGAAAAAATGTTAGACACTTTTCTCTCAAAGAAAGAGATGATTTTGAGCTCAGACTCCTTGAGAAGAGATTGTGATCAACTTTTATATGCCTTGACTCAGGCTTATTTCACTTTGGCTAAGTTATCCACAAATTTTTGCATGAACGTCAACCCAGTTTTGATCTGAAGATGAGTCAAGACCAAAGAGATTACAGATATGTAGTCTTCTTCAAGTGACTAGGCATGATTAAACTTCATAGGAGAAGGAGGCTTCTACTCCTTCTTTTCCAACTTCAGTAGGATTAGCAAATGGTCTGAAATACCCCCTAATCCTACCCATGATTTCATTACCCAAGGACCATCCAAGAGTGCCTCCAAAATAAGGAACATGTTCAGTCGTTTTGACACCCCATCCTCTCCTTTTCTACCATTTCTCCATGTTGGAGTCAATTTGGAGGGTTCCAGATCAACCAAGTGTACTTCTTCTAAGAGGTGATAAAAAACCCTTATAAAATGTGTCTTCACGAGTGATCCCCCCAAATATCTCTCAGCGAAAGGGTGAAATTGAGAACTCCCTCGAGAATAATGTTTTGTCGAAAGAGGATCCCCAATGTGGCGAGCCTTTCCCAAAAGGGCCTTTTTCCATATATGGGTCATAAAGGTTAATCACTCGAAAAGTCATAGCCAGATATAGAACCTCCAAATCCACTAGAATGATAGAATTAAAAAGGATGTTAAAATAGATTTTAGATTTGGGCTCCAAGTAGTTAGAAGCCCTCCTGAAATCTCATTAGAATCCAAAGAGATAAAGGACCAATCCTTTAGTGAGGTAGAAAAAGATTCCATGGATTTGGAACCTGAGCACATTTTTTCTTGAATCATGATCACATATGGATCAAAGACTCTGGTGAGACTTTTGAGGCCTAGATAATTCTTGGTACCCCCAACTCCATGTGTGCTAAAGGACAGGAAAATCATGGCATAACCCTATTATGAGCTTTCCTTTCTCTAAGGGCCCAGACAATGGTTGACTTCTTACCACATATAATGTCATGTTTTACTTGAATCTGAGCTAAAGAGAGGTGGGATTTCCTCTCGACTTGCAACCCAATGGCCTTATCCATAGCTAGACCTCCTTCAATTGCCCCATCCTCCTTAGGATTCTTTCAAGAATGAAGATTATAATATGACTTTGAAGATGGCTTAACAGTGCTTCATTTTGAAGTTTCCAGAAAATCACTTGAAGGGAGGAGCTCCCACCCTTGTCCACTCCCTCCCCAATGGACATTCCTTAAACAGAAAGGAAGTGTCCTGCATAGGTGATTTCTCAGGGGTGACTCTTCCATGGGTAGGGAAAATAAGAATAAGCAAAGGGAGACTTTAAAATCGCTCAAGAGACTCACAAGGAGCTAGGGGGGAACCACTAACGGTGAGGATTCTAGGGAATGGGATTCAAGCTCCACATTTTCCTTCCCTGCAACAGAAAAAATTGGAGGAAAAATTCTCTTACCAGTGAGATCGGTTGCCTTTCCATATAAGGAAAAAACATTTTTTGAAATTTCCATCACTGCTAATACCGCATTTTTTCCTAAAGGTCAGTCACCACGAAAATCGTCTCCTCCTAGGCTGACTTCTTTTCCACTGAAGCCTTCTCATGATCCTTCATCTTTGATACTTTTTTAAAAGGGGGGCCTTGATTTGAAAGTTTATTGCATTGCAGCTATGTATGGCCTACCTCATGAAATCCATAGCACCTGAAGGGAATTCACCAATAATCAATCTTCCACATCTAGACAAAGTCATCATTCACTAGCTCAATTTCTTCCAAAAATCCTTCCTTCGGGTCGACCTCTACCTGCATCCAACCCCAATGATGATCGGGCTTTGTGTTCCAATCCTTGTCAAGTCTAATGAACTTACCAATATTATTTCCTATAAATTCCAAAATCTTTATGTGCCAGAAAACAAGAGGGAGACCAAGAAGTATAGCCTACTTGTAGTTTTGTTACCAGTTCCCTCCTAGGATCAAAACTATCCCACCATTCCTTTAGGACCAATCCAGAAGGTCCCTAGCTCTAGTTTTGATTTATTATGGTTTTCAAGTCCTCACTTGACCTAAAAATGAAACACAACGAGACTCTAGCTAAAACATGAAAATACAAACAAAATCTCATCCTAGGTAACCAATTTTCTTCCAATGAAATCTACAAGGACACTAGGGGCACAATCTTCCCACTGAAACAACCGACAACTGCCTTCCCCAAAAAGTTTGTAATTTTCTCCACCCTCACATCCTCGTCCACTATGATTATAACATTGTCCTTTCTCACTCGAATACACCACTTCCTCCCCTTAGAATTAGAATTCTCAGAGAGGTTGGATGCCTGAAATATTTCCAGATTGACTGAAGGGCATGTTTTCACGGGCTCGTCAAGGGGTGGAGACACACGGAATCTAATTTCAGACTGAGCAATATTGGAATCCCCAATATCTTGAGAAAGGTTACCCTGAAGAGGCACCTTGCGATCAATACCCATGCAATCCACAAATTCACCACCTTGCACGACGTAAATGTTCTTGAAAGACATAGAAGCCTTGATTAATGGATGAATGCCATGCTTCTCAATCATAGGTTTCATTTTCTACAAAGTGAGGCCCCTCCTAGCTCGATGTAGACTGACAAACTCCTTATCTGAACGAAAGATCGTAGAGGGACTTAATATGTCATCCTCATAGTCTACTTGTTCGACCTCCATAAAGTCTATGAATTGAAACATAAAGTAATCTTGAAGGGCCTATCTCCATTGAAAATTGTCTCGGCTAAACTCGCCCGAAAACCATAAAACTCTAGCCATAGGAAAAAAACCTTACTATCTCCAAGTAACCATAGGCACCCACTGCATACCCCATATTTCCCTTTTGAATATATACCTATATCTCTGTATAACTATATTTATATGGTCGTATTCAAGTTTATTGCCTTAAGACTAAAAAATGTGTTGTGAGAAGCCATCTCAAAAAAGTAATTTAGTTTGTTTTTAAGGAATACAAATTCATGAGGCAACACATGTAGCTCAAGACGGTTTAGACTCCATCAATATTTAGAGACTAAAATCCATGGTGGTGAAGATATATTTATCCAAGGATTATGACTAGGAAAGCTAGTTATATATGAGATTGATGTTGCTCCATTTAGATTTCTATCTACACTTTATCAACTGGATAATGAGTTGTGTCACTTCTATGTCATTTTCCATCCTCATCAACAATTTTGCTTTAGGTTTCTTTAGGATATAAAGAGGCCTCCATGAAGGATGTCCTTTATCTCCAATAATTTTCTAATTGTAGCAGAGGGTCTGAGTAGGGAATTTCTTCAAGCTAAAAGAACCAATCTAATCAAAGGTATAAATATAGACAGAACTTAACTCATCTAATTTTTGTGGTTGATATATTATTATTATTATGTGATGGTTCAATGTGGGTTTAATAAGGGATGCCTAGAATTTAAAGGAGGTTTTAGTATTGTATTGTTTTGTTACTTGCATGAATATATTATCAAACAAATCATCTATTTCTTTTAATAAAATAGATGAGGCTCATACTAGGTACTTTATGCAATTGTTTTATTTTCACTAGATAGTCTTCAATAATGGTTTGAAGCATTTGTATTTCTTTCTAAACCCAAATTAATATGGAAAAAACAATTGGAATTGGCTCATTGTAAAGGTGGAAAAAAAGCTTGTAGTATGGTGTAACAAGTGGTTGTTGAGGCATGGGAGACTTATGTTAGTTAAATTTGTTTTGGAAGTTATTCCAATTTACTAGATGTATTTATCTTGGAATCCAAAGGGACTGCTCAATAGAATAAGAAGAATTATTTTTAGGTTTTTGTGGTCTATCCAAAAAGAGAAAATAGGTTTTTTTCTTAAGTGGCATGTTGTGGTAGAGCCAAAAGAGTAAGGTGGATGGCGCATAAAGAATATATTTATGTTTGGCAAAGCTATTATTGTAAAAGGGGTTTGGATTTTGATATATAGTAATGGCCTTAGGTGTCAAGTCGTTTCAAAAAAGTATAATGATCCAAGTTATGTCAAAGATTGGACTAAACAATATTCAAAATTAATTCATGGTGTTTTTATTATTTGGAAGGTAATTGTACTAGTATTTCCACTTATTAGAAAATTCTTTCTTGGAACATAGGGAATGGGGGTAAAATTCACTTAGGTATAGATCCCTAGGTGGGATATGGAAAAGATTACAAGCTGTCGAAAAATGTGATCAACTCACTTTAAGAAAGACGTATTTTTTTTCCATAGACAAGCAAACTTTGATGAACTCACTACAATCTAGTGGAAAGAATGGAATTGTGTCATTTGTATGGGTTTAAGAGACAAAGAATGGGAGGAGTGAAATTCGTGTATATCAAAGCTAAGAAGAATTAAGGTGAGATTAGGGATGTCAAAGATGAACCAATCTAGTCTAAAAACCTAGCTATAGTAGTATATGCTGCAAAACTTGGATACATCGCTCTTTGTGAAGTTAATAGGTTAGTCGAGCCACTATGGTGGTGGAATATATATGGAAGTTTAAATTTTCATTGAAAGATCATATTTTCATGTGGATTTTCATTAATAACAAAGTTCTTAACTAGGAAATTCTAAGAATAGAAACAATCACATGCCCAACAAATGTCCATTCTATAAGATTCAAGAGGAAACTATTAGTCATCTCTTGATTTCATGTGCAGATTCTCTTTAGGTCTGGAAGGAGTTAGTGTTATAGAATCTATTCAAACCTCCATGTTCTATATGTCGCCACCATACTTATCACTTGCCAACTTTTCTCACCTTGAAGCCCACTTAAATAACCTCCTTAGCAATACACACGCTCTTCCTACTCACAAACAAAGCATGTACCTTAAAAAGTGGACAAAAAGATATAAAATCCTTGAAAATTATGTGCTTCTGAGTTGAATTTATGGAGCTCATACACATGTTCCCTTCTAAAACGCATTCCATACTGTCTCAACCAACCTACAATAGTATAAAACATAGCCTAAATGGAAGGAAGGGATAAGCATTGATGTAGTAGCAAAGCTATCATGCTAATATCCTTATGCCAAAGCAATCAGAGGTGGTTGATTCCCTTGGGTTTTTATGACCTTCATTTTGTTGAGCACACAACACACCCTAAAATTTTGAATTTTTGGGTGCCACCTTTTCTTTGATTTTTGCAAGGAGATTCGTATGTTTTGAGTCTATTGATTTTTATGCATCTCATATAGGTTAGCAAGTGTTTTGATTTAAAGAAAAAACCAAAAAATAAACAAAGTTTTCAATGACAAAAATGATATCGGTGAAGTATAGAAAAAAAAATTTTAAAAAATAACAAACTATTTTATAGGTCACCGATGCAAAAACAAGCATTTTGGAGAACGTCGGTGAATACATGTTTTTGTGCAAAGTCCAATGAGAAGGGGACTTTTTGAAGACTATCGAAAAGGCATCAAAAATAATTTTTTAAAACTCATCGAAATCACTTTTATTGGAATCACCAAACACACTTTTTTTTAAAACATCAATGGAAAGAATTGTTTAGAAAATGTTGATAATTGGGTTAAGAGGTTTTTTTAAGAGCTCAAATACAAGTTTTTGGGGGCCTCCGATAGAGTCACGTTTTTAACAACTCACCTATAGAATGTTTTTGAATCACTGATAGGTCACATTACCTTATTTTGAATCCATCGAACACATGACCATAGGTCCTATCCAATCGATGTTTGCACTAGCATATTTTTCAAGGTGTTCATTAGATTTCAAAAGGAAAAAGCATGTTGTTTTTAATTCTTTGAAATGGTAAACTAAGTTTTTGGGTGCCCCCAAAGAACACAAACAACCATTAAAATGCACGGACTTTGGCAACGACAATGTCCCATCAACATTCAACTCTGGTAGCTAAGAAAATCTCACTCGTTTAACTAGGATCTTGTCATCATGCCTCTTAGATTTCATCCCTTAGCCATTAAATTCAAACAACGTAGGTCAAATTACTCATTATTTCCTTGATTTTGGACGAGAGCTCTAAAGTTTATTGTTTATCGCTTCCATTGTCAGAGAAAAATCGAGTGAAATCGAAACCATTGCATAGGAGTGTTGAACACTGTAGCTCCAACATAATACTAGCAATCTAACTGAGTAAGTAAGTAATTATTAGTCGTTTTATTGTGGGCAGTTTGAGTAAGTAAGTAATCTAAATGAGTACATGTGTTCCATTTTAAGAATTACAACGAGAAATTGATTTTTTTTAAATGATAGTGTCATCAATTTGTTGATTTGATAAATGAAGTTACTTATGTGCAAATTATTACAAGGAATCGCTAGATTTCAATTTTTAAAATAATCGTTTGTCATTTCATTAATTATGTTGATATATTATTGCCACTAAAAAAGGGAAAGAGTCATTGTTTCTTCCTATGTTGACTTTCAGAAAATATATCGCCGAGAAGAAATCTCATGTAGCAGATCCAGAAAACACTGAAGATAAAAGAGAAGGAAACAAGGGAAAATTCACTCGAAACCCCAGTCATGATCGAAGATCCATTAGAAGATTTTCTATTGGTAATCCAAATTCCCATAACAGTAGAAACCCCATTGCGATGAACATATAAAGACATGGATCCAAGCACCAGAACCTGTTGACTCGTGATTTGTCACCTACTACAAGAGCTCGCAAAGAGTTGTGAAACCTATAAACTATTTAAAAAAATTATATAACTATAATAGTTGGGGTCCCCTAGGATTAAACAATGAAATGATAAAGTCCTTGTATGACATATTCTCTCTCAGCATAATGGCCTGGTATTTTGTTTACATTGTGGACATCACTTCAATAATGGTATTAAAAGTTAATGATTATCTCTAGCTTTATGGTTCTTGAATAGTTATACCTTCATCATGTGGAATTAAATGGAAATATATGTTTGGATCCTAGTTTTTATGCTCATGCAAAATACTTGTTTGTATTAGTATATACATCTTATACTATGCTAGGTTGCAGTTACAAAAAGCATAGAAGTTATAAGTGACCTTTTATAAGCTACAGGAACATACAAGTATATGGTTCTCATCTGTATGGTTCATTTAGAGTATGCAAGGTATATAGCTTGTGGAAGAATTAATAAACGAGTGGTCAATACATTAGCAAAGGTATATGAGTTTAAAGGATTACACGCTTAACATATATCGTTAGTCTTTTTTGTTTTGATATAATTAAAACATAAATATGTGAATACTTTGGTGCAAGATTTAATATGGGGTATGAAAATGATTTTTTGATTCTATAACACTCGTGGATATGCTGTGAGGACTTTTGCAAAAATAGATTATGGGTCAAACCCATCAATTATACTATTAGTGCATATAGAGACTCGATGTGGGTTTGAACCTGAATTTGTTTCAAATGTAAATTGATGTTAACCTTTTAGTTTTTCGGTGGAAAGATTTGTTTGTATTTCTCTCTGAGAATTCTAGCTTGAGCAAATGAATCTTTGGCCATGTGCCATCCATTTCCATTCTTGGTGTTCTTGATATGGTCAGTGTTCCATTTTGGTTTCCATACTCTGTTTTTACTCTATATTAAAATCAAAGTTCATATACCAGAGTAATGGGTGTCGTTTTTCCTTGTATGGTAGTTTTGGTCTATTCATACAACATTTCATATATTGAAGTATGATATAGAGGTTTTGGAAAAACCCAATCAAAGATGATTGGTTTGGAAATATGAACAAGTTTATGTCAACTGATTTTTAAGTTCTAAGATTGTTTCACATGAACTTTCTACAATATTCCCCCATTATTTATCATTTTTCATAAGACACATTCCTTTATCCACATGTCCCAGTCATGCATAATCACATTTCCATATTTATTCTTGTTCATGTACAGGGAGGTTTTTAAAGAAGCATTTAAAGAAGATTTAGCAGTTAAAGTTTAAGATGGCATTGTTGTGAACCCATTTGTATGGCCATCGTACTCATCCCAGATCTCCCAATATTATATGATATACTTGGACAACTTGACATATTTTCAGTTGGCATGTTAATTTGGTTGTTGCAAGCTCTATTCATACACAGTTTTGGAAACTCTTGCATGTGACATATTGTGATGATAATGGTTTGTAAGCATAGTGATTGATATAAGAAATGGCTTGGAAATGTTTCTCAAAAGAGTTACAAGTTGATTGGTTTATATTACATTGGTTCTCTAATGGAAAAGTGAACAAGTCTACAAGACATATAGAAGAACGTTGACTGCGTTTAAATTGTTTACATGAACTTTCATCCATTAATTCAATTTTATATCACTTTGCAAAAAATATTTTTCCTTACCTTTTGTCCCAACCACATATATATTTTTATTTTCATGATTATCCATGTTCATGTTTAAAATAATTGTAGATTGTTCATAACGGAGAAGTTTTCAAGAAATATTTAGCTCAAATTTTTGAAAGTTGAAATGGAAACATGGGTGTTTGTTAAGTTTTGGATTTTCTTCTCTGTCATACACTATTCATATTCCATCTCTCCCTTTTATGCTTTAATTATCAAGCTATACTCAGAGCCATAATTAAATCATATTTAACAAGTTTTGTAATGGATGTTTATTTTGTTGTGTCTTGTATTATACTCTAAGGATTTTGGACTAATTGAAATGATAATGGTAAATTAGATGAGTTTCTTTAGCAGAGGAGGAAACAAAGGGAGAAGAGGCAGAATGTCAAATGTGTTTTGGCAGCAACAGAGGCACAAGAGGATGAGATTTTCTATCCACTTAGATATCAATTGAGATGTGTTTAATCAACTGGTTCAAACTAGTTACTTGAACCTTATTTGACAGCCTGTTTTACCTCAGCCTCTAGCTCCTCCTAGTGCACCTTTGCAGCCACACCCCAACACCATGGACTTACCTGAGCCTCCTATCCATCTAGTTAATTATGGTTGGGATAACAACCTTGTAAAACCTCCTCTTGGTTTTTCTCAACGGTTTGTTAATCCTCCTTCACCTCCTCACATAGCACCTTTTATTACATCATCTATTTCCATGGCTCATTCTCCTCCAAAAGACCATAGAGTACCCCCCAATGAAGTTCAAATGGATAAAGGAAAGAAACATGTTACCTCCCCTAGCACTGAGGCATCCCAGTCATCCTCTATACATTCAAAATAGTAGTTAGCAAAAGAAGAAAGTGGCAGAAGAGAAATTGTCTTTAGTGACATGCATCCGGAAATAGTTAAGCTTGAAGAGAAAAAGTCTTATTATGAAGACTTTCTCAATAATAGACTAGATATGTCTGAGGATAGAAAAGAAAGAGAAAAACTTTTCAAAAAGAAACACCCTCTCTTTTTTTAATTTGTATCATGACATTGTTATTTTAGACATTTGATACTTTATTCAGGACAAATAGCAAGGATGTGATATTTATTTTCGGAAACTTTAAATATCATATCATTTTG
>JASDQU011103160.1:26810-39996 GCA_032191745.1 Picea mariana
TGGGATTTCAGGTGGTAGTCACCAATTTGGAGACGCACATTTTCACAACGCCCTCCACATTTCATGGAACCACCATTGGCAATCATGATTTGGAAATTATTGACAACATGGATGTAGCAATGAGTTTCTTGGGCAATGCAGCGATGAAAAAAATTATGGGTGCTGCCACTATCAACCAGAATGATGACCTTCTGATGCTTGATGTAATCGATTAGCTTGAGGGTTTGGGGAGCGGAGAAGCCAGTGAGAGCATTGAGGGAAATGACTGGTTCTACTTCGGGAGGGTCTGAGGGAGGGGTTATGTCAGTGGATTCAGGTGATTTAGACATAGAGGGAGTTTCTTCATCTTCTTTTGAAATCTCCTCGGAGATGGCCATAAAAAGATTTTTTTCTTTACACTTGTGGCCCAGGAAATATTTTTCATCACAGTTATAACAAAGGCCTTTGAGTTGGCGTTCAGCCATTTCAGCCCGAGTCAATTTTTGGATCTTTAGTGGAGCAGAGGGAGTAATGGGTTTTACTGGTTTAGGGTGAGGGATGAAGGAGGGTTTGCGGTTTTGAGAAGATACAACCTGTTGTTCTTCTTTATCTCTTTTGGTAGTCTCCACCCAACTCTCAAGCCAAGCCATGAGGACATGGGCCCAAATTTCATCCTTGAGGCCGCTGATAAAACACTCTCAAAAAAAGGCATCAGACATGCCCTCTGTTCTAAAAGCCAGGTGCTCAAAGGCAGCTATAAAGTCTTCCACTGTTCCTAATTTTTTTAGCTTTGTCAAATAGCCCAAATGGTTGGTGTCAGTGTCAAAGCATTCATAAATCTCTACCACAAATTGTTTCCAAGCAATATACCCTTGACGAGAATTTTTTCTCCATTGCCACCATTGCCAACGTTCTTGATCTAGATGGAGAACACCATACCAGAGTTTGGCCAAGTCATCTATAATGTTGTATAAAGAGAAGTAATGTTCCATTTGGGTTACCCAACCAGTGGGATCTGAGCCATCAAATTTGGTCACATCCACCTGTGGAAGGCGTAGGTCACATTGAAAGTGATGGTTCTGCAAGGTATGGGAATGAGAGGAATGGTCACCTTCAGTATGTGGGGGTGAGGAAGAGGAAGGGTTATCTATAGGGATATGCAGTTTGGTGCAGAGTGCCGAAAAGACTGATTCAATGTGGGTGGTGAGGTCTTGTTTGATTTCGCCCATTGAGGACTGCATGGTTGTATTGATGGTGGTGACATTGGCATTGAGTTGTTTCACTTCTTATTGGGTCTCAATGAGACCAAATTGCAAGGTGTTGAAGTGAGCTTCCAAGTCTTGGCTACGAGTATGGGCCATGAGGATGGGGGAATTGAAAAGGGGCGGGCGGGGTAAAAACAAAATTCCAAAAAAATGATATGGATGAATGTGATAAGGGCGAAGAGATGAATCCAATGGGATAGGTCTAAAATAATGGTGAAAAATTTTCCAAACTTTTTTTTTTTTTAACAGAGTTATACTTCGATCTGAAGAATATTGCAGAGAGGGAATGCCCAAATGCTTAACCAGAAAGAAATGTGTATTTACTTGGCAACCTGAACACAGTTGTGTGGTAATAGATCTTGTCTGTTTTAATTTTTTTATGTTTCTGTCCCCAAGGGTTAGGTATTCAAGGGTTCTACAGACAAGGGTTTGCCCTGTGCTATAGCTCTCTGATATACGTGCAGGGTCCAACAATAGTACTCAGCCCAATATCTCAGGGCACTAACTAAGGAGGATAGACCATACCCTTAGCCGTACTACCCGACTACCCAGGTACTAGAGAGTATTTTCCCGAGTGTTGTTTTCGGTGACACTATTGCAGTCAGGCAGCCGATCGGTTTATCTAAAGAGGGCTTCAGGTAATCTAGGTCGATCCATACACAGGTGTTGTTTGATGCACTACCACTTGAAGGGCTATCAACAGGGGTTACAAGGGTAGCCAACAGATGTGCGCTTAAGTACCACTTCTATTTCTTGCGTGTATGAATCCCTCAACCACGGGTTTATGCACGTAATGACAGATCTCTATGGATTAAAGATGCCGAAATACGTCTCTCCCCTGAAAAAAAAAATTAACCCACACTTTCTGCCAAGGAAAGTGCTCTGATACCACTTGTAATATACCAAATATAAAATGTATGTAGAACAGAAATAAAATGCTAGTAATGGCAGAATAATAGCAATATAACCAGAGCATTCACCACAATAACACTGAAATGATATAAGAATAACAACAGAAATAGCACTTTGAATTTGAAATCAATGTTCACAGGCCTCTTCGAGGGGGAAACCTCCGGTTGAGAAGAGATCTATTACAATAATATCCAAGCTAGGTTTCTCATACCCTCGACTCCTATTTATACCTAAAAGAAGCATCTAGAGGAAGATCCTTCTAGAAGCGAAAGATTCTATTAGGTTTTCTTACATCCGCCTTATTCTATTTTATTGAAAGGCCTTATTAATATTGACCTTTATTACATCCAAATATATTGTTCTACCTATGTGCGGGTTAGGACCCTAACAGAATTCAACTTTTGAGAGAAAAGATACTCTGGAGAAATTTCACTTCACATTGATTATGCATCCCTTTATCCTTGAAAGTTTGAACACATTGTTCAGCCCCAAAGCTCTTCCTTCTTTGATGGAGAACCTCAGTGTCTCCTTTATATGAGCTTACCTTTGGTGGAGGCCCAACTGGAGGGACTTAGTTTCTTGGTTTCGATGTGTGTCAGCACAGAAGTTTGTCACTTATACACTTTTGTTAATCATTTTTAATAGAAATACTATTTTCTCATCCAATGATATCTTGCAAATATTTGAATTGTTATTCCATGGGCGTATTTGTCATGTATGTTAATGGATTATGTTATTGTATATTCTAACATTACATATTATCACCATATGCTTGTGTATCTTGGTTGTTTAGGACAAGTTGCGGGTATAAAGCTTTGAGTTACGTGCTCAACGGTGGTCTTCATCGAACATCCGAACAAGGTAGGATTTTGATCTTGTCCTGCTAACATTTCTTTTATATAAAATACTTGGGATTAGAGTTGATTTCTATGTGTCATTTCATTTGTTTTGGTTTAACCCATGCCATAGAGTTATTTTCCTCATAACATGTAGCTTCTTGCTTCTTTGGGATAATAGCCAGATGCATGGTATTTAGGACCCCCAATATTTTTCCTATGTGCTTGGAGTCCTTTAACACCTTTAATATGTCTTCTTTTAAGAGATCATAGAATCCTCAGTACAAATCTACATTAAATCCATTAGGTCTTGGGATTTTCCCTTTCTTAAAAGGGAAGTAAGAGTAGAGAAGATTTCTTCCCCATTCATCTCATCCATGAATACACTTGGGAAAATATTAATTACCTTGAGAATTCCTTCTATAGGGAATCCCTCTAGCTCGTTAAAATTCCTACTAAAATAGGTCATCCCTGCCTCGACCTTCTCCTCAAAGGAATTAACTATATAGCCTTCATGGTATTCAATTTCCCATATAGTATTTAGGTCTTTTCTATAATTATCATACTTATGGAAAAACTTGTTATTTTTTTCTCCTTCTTCCAACCAAACTACTTTACTCTTAAGATGCCACATCGTCTTCTCATTTTCCAATGGGTCTTGCCTTTGGGTGACCATCAGTTTAAGGGAGGTTGCCTCCTCATTTGAAAAAATGTTAGACACTTTTCTCTCAAAGAAAGAGATGATTTTGAGCTCAGACTCCTTGAGAAGAGATTGTGATCAACTTTTATATGCCTTGACTCAGGCTTATTTCACTTTGGCTAAGTTATCCACAAATTTTTGCATGAACGTCAACCCAGTTTTGATCTGAAGATGAGTCAAGACCAAAGAGATTACAGATATGTAGTCTTCTTCAAGTGACTAGGCATGATTAAACTTCATAGGAGAAGGAGGCTTCTACTCCTTCTTTTCCAACTTCAGTAGGATTAGCAAATGGTCTGAAATACCCCCTAATCCTACCCATGATTTCATTACCCAAGGACCATCCAAGAGTGCCTCCAAAATAAGGAACATGTTCAGTCGTTTTGACACCCCATCCTCTCCTTTTCTACCATTTCTCCATGTTGGAGTCAATTTGGAGGGTTCCAGATCAACCAAGTGTACTTCTTCTAAGAGGTGATAAAAAACCCTTATAAAATGTGTCTTCACGAGTGATCCCCCCAAATATCTCTCAGCGAAAGGGTGAAATTGAGAACTCCCTCGAGAATAATGTTTTGTCGAAAGAGGATCCCCAATGTGGCGAGCCTTTCCCAAAAGGGCCTTTTTCCATATATGGGTCATAAAGGTTAATCACTCGAAAAGTCATAGCCAGATATAGAACCTCCAAATCCACTAGAATGATAGAATTAAAAAGGATGTTAAAATAGATTTTAGATTTGGGCTCCAAGTAGTTAGAAGCCCTCCTGAAATCTCATTAGAATCCAAAGAGATAAAGGACCAATCCTTTAGTGAGGTAGAAAAAGATTCCATGGATTTGGAACCTGAGCACATTTTTTCTTGAATCATGATCACATATGGATCAAAGACTCTGGTGAGACTTTTGAGGCCTAGATAATTCTTGGTACCCCCAACTCCATGTGTGCTAAAGGACAGGAAAATCATGGCATAACCCTATTATGAGCTTTCCTTTCTCTAAGGGCCCAGACAATGGTTGACTTCTTACCACATATAATGTCATGTTTTACTTGAATCTGAGCTAAAGAGAGGTGGGATTTCCTCTCGACTTGCAACCCAATGGCCTTATCCATAGCTAGACCTCCTTCAATTGCCCCATCCTCCTTAGGATTCTTTCAAGAATGAAGATTATAATATGACTTTGAAGATGGCTTAACAGTGCTTCATTTTGAAGTTTCCAGAAAATCACTTGAAGGGAGGAGCTCCCACCCTTGTCCACTCCCTCCCCAATGGACATTCCTTAAACAGAAAGGAAGTGTCCTGCATAGGTGATTTCTCAGGGGTGACTCTTCCATGGGTAGGGAAAATAAGAATAAGCAAAGGGAGACTTTAAAATCGCTCAAGAGACTCACAAGGAGCTAGGGGGGAACCACTAACGGTGAGGATTC
Source organism: Picea mariana (assembly GCA_032191745.1). Taxonomy (NCBI): domain Eukaryota; kingdom Viridiplantae; phylum Streptophyta; class Pinopsida; order Pinales; family Pinaceae; genus Picea; species Picea mariana. The sequence goes on from JASDQU011103160.1 coordinate 31,924, forward strand.
TAGGGAATGGGATTCAAGCTCCACATTTTCCTTCCCTGCAACAGAAAAAATTGGAGGAAAAATTCTCTTACCAGTGAGATCGGTTGCCTTTCCATATAAGGAAAAAACATTTTTTGAAATTTCCATCACTGCTAATACCGCATTTTTTCCTAAAGGTCAGTCACCACGAAAATCGTCTCCTCCTAGGCTGACTTCTTTTCCACTGAAGCCTTCTCATGATCCTTCATCTTTGATACTTTTTTAAAAGGGGGGCCTTGATTTGAAAGTTTATTGCATTGCAGCTATGTATGGCCTACCTCATGAAATCCATAGCACCTGAAGGGAATTCACCAATAATCAATCTTCCACATCTAGACAAAGTCATCATTCACTAGCTCAATTTCTTCCAAAAATCCTTCCTTCGGGTCGACCTCTACCTGCATCCAACCCCAATGATGATCGGGCTTTGTGTTCCAATCCTTGTCAAGTCTAATGAACTTACCAATATTATTTCCTATAAATTCCAAAATCTTTATGTGCCAGAAAACAAGAGGGAGACCAAGAAGTATAGCCTACTTGTAGTTTTGTTACCAGTTCCCTCCTAGGATCAAAACTATCCCACCATTCCTTTAGGACCAATCCAGAAGGTCCCTAGCTCTAGTTTTGATTTATTATGGTTTTCAAGTCCTCACTTGACCTAAAAATGAAACACAACGAGACTCTAGCTAAAACATGAAAATACAAACAAAATCTCATCCTAGGTAACCAATTTTCTTCCAATGAAATCTACAAGGACACTAGGGGCACAATCTTCCCACTGAAACAACCGACAACTGCCTTCCCCAAAAAGTTTGTAATTTTCTCCACCCTCACATCCTCGTCCACTATGATTATAACATTGTCCTTTCTCACTCGAATACACCACTTCCTCCCCTTAGAATTAGAATTCTCAGAGAGGTTGGATGCCTGAAATATTTCCAGATTGACTGAAGGGCATGTTTTCACGGGCTCGTCAAGGGGTGGAGACACACGGAATCTAATTTCAGACTGAGCAATATTGGAATCCCCAATATCTTGAGAAAGGTTACCCTGAAGAGGCACCTTGCGATCAATACCCATGCAATCCACAAATTCACCACCTTGCACGACGTAAATGTTCTTGAAAGACATAGAAGCCTTGATTAATGGATGAATGCCATGCTTCTCAATCATAGGTTTCATTTTCTACAAAGTGAGGCCCCTCCTAGCTCGATGTAGACTGACAAACTCCTTATCTGAACGAAAGATCGTAGAGGGACTTAATATGTCATCCTCATAGTCTACTTGTTCGACCTCCATAAAGTCTATGAATTGAAACATAAAGTAATCTTGAAGGGCCTATCTCCATTGAAAATTGTCTCGGCTAAACTCGCCCGAAAACCATAAAACTCTAGCCATAGGAAAAAAACCTTACTATCTCCAAGTAACCATAGGCACCCACTGCATACCCCATATTTCCCTTTTGAATATATACCTATATCTCTGTATAACTATATTTATATGGTCGTATTCAAGTTTATTGCCTTAAGACTAAAAAATGTGTTGTGAGAAGCCATCTCAAAAAAGTAATTTAGTTTGTTTTTAAGGAATACAAATTCATGAGGCAACACATGTAGCTCAAGACGGTTTAGACTCCATCAATATTTAGAGACTAAAATCCATGGTGGTGAAGATATATTTATCCAAGGATTATGACTAGGAAAGCTAGTTATATATGAGATTGATGTTGCTCCATTTAGATTTCTATCTACACTTTATCAACTGGATAATGAGTTGTGTCACTTCTATGTCATTTTCCATCCTCATCAACAATTTTGCTTTAGGTTTCTTTAGGATATAAAGAGGCCTCCATGAAGGATGTCCTTTATCTCCAATAATTTTCTAATTGTAGCAGAGGGTCTGAGTAGGGAATTTCTTCAAGCTAAAAGAACCAATCTAATCAAAGGTATAAATATAGACAGAACTTAACTCATCTAATTTTTGTGGTTGATATATTATTATTATTATGTGATGGTTCAATGTGGGTTTAATAAGGGATGCCTAGAATTTAAAGGAGGTTTTAGTATTGTATTGTTTTGTTACTTGCATGAATATATTATCAAACAAATCATCTATTTCTTTTAATAAAATAGATGAGGCTCATACTAGGTACTTTATGCAATTGTTTTATTTTCACTAGATAGTCTTCAATAATGGTTTGAAGCATTTGTATTTCTTTCTAAACCCAAATTAATATGGAAAAAACAATTGGAATTGGCTCATTGTAAAGGTGGAAAAAAAGCTTGTAGTATGGTGTAACAAGTGGTTGTTGAGGCATGGGAGACTTATGTTAGTTAAATTTGTTTTGGAAGTTATTCCAATTTACTAGATGTATTTATCTTGGAATCCAAAGGGACTGCTCAATAGAATAAGAAGAATTATTTTTAGGTTTTTGTGGTCTATCCAAAAAGAGAAAATAGGTTTTTTTCTTAAGTGGCATGTTGTGGTAGAGCCAAAAGAGTAAGGTGGATGGCGCATAAAGAATATATTTATGTTTGGCAAAGCTATTATTGTAAAAGGGGTTTGGATTTTGATATATAGTAATGGCCTTAGGTGTCAAGTCGTTTCAAAAAAGTATAATGATCCAAGTTATGTCAAAGATTGGACTAAACAATATTCAAAATTAATTCATGGTGTTTTTATTATTTGGAAGGTAATTGTACTAGTATTTCCACTTATTAGAAAATTCTTTCTTGGAACATAGGGAATGGGGGTAAAATTCACTTAGGTATAGATCCCTAGGTGGGATATGGAAAAGATTACAAGCTGTCGAAAAATGTGATCAACTCACTTTAAGAAAGACGTATTTTTTTTCCATAGACAAGCAAACTTTGATGAACTCACTACAATCTAGTGGAAAGAATGGAATTGTGTCATTTGTATGGGTTTAAGAGACAAAGAATGGGAGGAGTGAAATTCGTGTATATCAAAGCTAAGAAGAATTAAGGTGAGATTAGGGATGTCAAAGATGAACCAATCTAGTCTAAAAACCTAGCTATAGTAGTATATGCTGCAAAACTTGGATACATCGCTCTTTGTGAAGTTAATAGGTTAGTCGAGCCACTATGGTGGTGGAATATATATGGAAGTTTAAATTTTCATTGAAAGATCATATTTTCATGTGGATTTTCATTAATAACAAAGTTCTTAACTAGGAAATTCTAAGAATAGAAACAATCACATGCCCAACAAATGTCCATTCTATAAGATTCAAGAGGAAACTATTAGTCATCTCTTGATTTCATGTGCAGATTCTCTTTAGGTCTGGAAGGAGTTAGTGTTATAGAATCTATTCAAACCTCCATGTTCTATATGTCGCCACCATACTTATCACTTGCCAACTTTTCTCACCTTGAAGCCCACTTAAATAACCTCCTTAGCAATACACACGCTCTTCCTACTCACAAACAAAGCATGTACCTTAAAAAGTGGACAAAAAGATATAAAATCCTTGAAAATTATGTGCTTCTGAGTTGAATTTATGGAGCTCATACACATGTTCCCTTCTAAAACGCATTCCATACTGTCTCAACCAACCTACAATAGTATAAAACATAGCCTAAATGGAAGGAAGGGATAAGCATTGATGTAGTAGCAAAGCTATCATGCTAATATCCTTATGCCAAAGCAATCAGAGGTGGTTGATTCCCTTGGGTTTTTATGACCTTCATTTTGTTGAGCACACAACACACCCTAAAATTTTGAATTTTTGGGTGCCACCTTTTCTTTGATTTTTGCAAGGAGATTCGTATGTTTTGAGTCTATTGATTTTTATGCATCTCATATAGGTTAGCAAGTGTTTTGATTTAAAGAAAAAACCAAAAAATAAACAAAGTTTTCAATGACAAAAATGATATCGGTGAAGTATAGAAAAAAAAATTTTAAAAAATAACAAACTATTTTATAGGTCACCGATGCAAAAACAAGCATTTTGGAGAACGTCGGTGAATACATGTTTTTGTGCAAAGTCCAATGAGAAGGGGACTTTTTGAAGACTATCGAAAAGGCATCAAAAATAATTTTTTAAAACTCATCGAAATCACTTTTATTGGAATCACCAAACACACTTTTTTTTAAAACATCAATGGAAAGAATTGTTTAGAAAATGTTGATAATTGGGTTAAGAGGTTTTTTTAAGAGCTCAAATACAAGTTTTTGGGGGCCTCCGATAGAGTCACGTTTTTAACAACTCACCTATAGAATGTTTTTGAATCACTGATAGGTCACATTACCTTATTTTGAATCCATCGAACACATGACCATAGGTCCTATCCAATCGATGTTTGCACTAGCATATTTTTCAAGGTGTTCATTAGATTTCAAAAGGAAAAAGCATGTTGTTTTTAATTCTTTGAAATGGTAAACTAAGTTTTTGGGTGCCCCCAAAGAACACAAACAACCATTAAAATGCACGGACTTTGGCAACGACAATGTCCCATCAACATTCAACTCTGGTAGCTAAGAAAATCTCACTCGTTTAACTAGGATCTTGTCATCATGCCTCTTAGATTTCATCCCTTAGCCATTAAATTCAAACAACGTAGGTCAAATTACTCATTATTTCCTTGATTTTGGACGAGAGCTCTAAAGTTTATTGTTTATCGCTTCCATTGTCAGAGAAAAATCGAGTGAAATCGAAACCATTGCATAGGAGTGTTGAACACTGTAGCTCCAACATAATACTAGCAATCTAACTGAGTAAGTAAGTAATTATTAGTCGTTTTATTGTGGGCAGTTTGAGTAAGTAAGTAATCTAAATGAGTACATGTGTTCCATTTTAAGAATTACAACGAGAAATTGATTTTTTTTAAATGATAGTGTCATCAATTTGTTGATTTGATAAATGAAGTTACTTATGTGCAAATTATTACAAGGAATCGCTAGATTTCAATTTTTAAAATAATCGTTTGTCATTTCATTAATTATGTTGATATATTATTGCCACTAAAAAAGGGAAAGAGTCATTGTTTCTTCCTATGTTGACTTTCAGAAAATATATCGCCGAGAAGAAATCTCATGTAGCAGATCCAGAAAACACTGAAGATAAAAGAGAAGGAAACAAGGGAAAATTCACTCGAAACCCCAGTCATGATCGAAGATCCATTAGAAGATTTTCTATTGGTAATCCAAATTCCCATAACAGTAGAAACCCCATTGCGATGAACATATAAAGACATGGATCCAAGCACCAGAACCTGTTGACTCGTGATTTGTCACCTACTACAAGAGCTCGCAAAGAGTTGTGAAACCTATAAACTATTTAAAAAAATTATATAACTATAATAGTTGGGGTCCCCTAGGATTAAACAATGAAATGATAAAGTCCTTGTATGACATATTCTCTCTCAGCATAATGGCCTGGTATTTTGTTTACATTGTGGACATCACTTCAATAATGGTATTAAAAGTTAATGATTATCTCTAGCTTTATGGTTCTTGAATAGTTATACCTTCATCATGTGGAATTAAATGGAAATATATGTTTGGATCCTAGTTTTTATGCTCATGCAAAATACTTGTTTGTATTAGTATATACATCTTATACTATGCTAGGTTGCAGTTACAAAAAGCATAGAAGTTATAAGTGACCTTTTATAAGCTACAGGAACATACAAGTATATGGTTCTCATCTGTATGGTTCATTTAGAGTATGCAAGGTATATAGCTTGTGGAAGAATTAATAAACGAGTGGTCAATACATTAGCAAAGGTATATGAGTTTAAAGGATTACACGCTTAACATATATCGTTAGTCTTTTTTGTTTTGATATAATTAAAACATAAATATGTGAATACTTTGGTGCAAGATTTAATATGGGGTATGAAAATGATTTTTTGATTCTATAACACTCGTGGATATGCTGTGAGGACTTTTGCAAAAATAGATTATGGGTCAAACCCATCAATTATACTATTAGTGCATATAGAGACTCGATGTGGGTTTGAACCTGAATTTGTTTCAAATGTAAATTGATGTTAACCTTTTAGTTTTTCGGTGGAAAGATTTGTTTGTATTTCTCTCTGAGAATTCTAGCTTGAGCAAATGAATCTTTGGCCATGTGCCATCCATTTCCATTCTTGGTGTTCTTGATATGGTCAGTGTTCCATTTTGGTTTCCATACTCTGTTTTTACTCTATATTAAAATCAAAGTTCATATACCAGAGTAATGGGTGTCGTTTTTCCTTGTATGGTAGTTTTGGTCTATTCATACAACATTTCATATATTGAAGTATGATATAGAGGTTTTGGAAAAACCCAATCAAAGATGATTGGTTTGGAAATATGAACAAGTTTATGTCAACTGATTTTTAAGTTCTAAGATTGTTTCACATGAACTTTCTACAATATTCCCCCATTATTTATCATTTTTCATAAGACACATTCCTTTATCCACATGTCCCAGTCATGCATAATCACATTTCCATATTTATTCTTGTTCATGTAAAGGGAGGTTTTTAAAGAAGCATTTAAAGAAGATTTAGCAGTTAAAGTTTAAGATGGCATGGTTGCGAACCCATTTGTATGGCCATCATACTCGTCCCAGATCTCCCGATATTATATGATATACTTGGACAACTTGACATATTTTGAGTTGGCATGTTAATTTGGTTGTTGCAAACTCTATTCATACACAGTTTTGGAAACTCTTGCATGTGACATATTGTGATGATAATGGTTTGTAAGCATAGTGATTGATATAAGAAATGGCTTGGAAATGTTTCTCAAAAGAGTTACAAGTTGATTGGTTTATATTACATTGGTTCTCTAATGGAAAAGTGAACAAGTCTAAAAGACATATAGAAGAACATTGACTGCGTTTAAATTGTTTACATGAACTTTCACCCATTAATTCAATTTTATATCACTTTGCAAAAAATATTTTCCCTTACCTTTTGTCCCAACCACATATATATTTTCATTTTCATGATTATCCATGTTCATGTTTAAAATAATTGTAGATTGTTCATAACGGAGAAGTTTTTAGGAAATATTCAGTTCAGATTTTTGAAAGTTGAAATGGAAACATAGGTGTTTGTTAAGTTTTGGATTTTTGTCTCTGTCATACACTATTCATATTCCATCTCTCCCTTTTATGCTTTAATTATCATGCTATACTCAGAGCCATAATTAAATCATATTTAACAAGTTTTGTAATGGATGTTTATTTTGTTGTGTCTTGTATTATACTCTAAGGATTTTGGACCATAATTGAAATGATAATGGTAAATTAGATGAGTTTCTTTAGAAGAGGAGGAAACAAAGGGAGAAGAGGCAGAATGCCAAATGTGTTTTGGCAGCAACGGAGGCACAAGAGAATGAGATTTTCTATCCACTTAGATATCAATTGAGATGTGTTTAATCAACTGGTTCAAACTGGTTACTTGAACCTTAGTTGACAACATGTTTTACCTCAGCCTCTAGCTCTTCCTAGTGCACCTTTGCAGCCACACCCCAACACCATGGACTTATCTGAGCCTCCTATCCATCTAGTTAATTATGGTTGGGATAACAACCCTGTAAACCCTCCTTTTGGTTTTTCTCAATGGTTTGTTAATCCTCCTTCACCTCCTCACATAGCACCTTTTATTACATCATCTATTTCCATGGCTCATTCTCCTCCCAAAGACCATAGAGTACCCCCCAATGAAGTTCAAATGGATAAAGGAAAGAAACATGTTACCTCCCCTAGCACCGAGGCATCCCAGTCATCCTCTATACATTCAAAATAGTAGTTAGCAAAAGAAGAAAGTGGCAGAAGAGAAATTGTCTTCAGTGACATGCATCTGGAAATAGTTAAGCTTGAAGAGAAAAAGTCTTATTATGAAGACTTTCTCAATAATAGACTAGATATGTCTGAGGATAGAAAAGAAAGAGAAAAAAATTTCAAAAAGAAACATCCTCTCTTTTTTTAATGTGTATCATGACAGTGTTATTTTAGACATTTGATACTTTATTCAGGACAAATAGCAGGGATGTGATATTTATTTTCGGAAACTTTAAATATCATATAATTTT
>JASDQU011103161.1:0-11694 GCA_032191745.1 Picea mariana
AGTATTTTACTTAAGGTGAACATCAAACTATTTTATTTAGGTGTTGTATATCTATTCTACAAAATGACTTTTTTCGTTGGAATCCATTGACATAAATTTGCACAAAACCACTATTTTTTGTTGTTTGAAATCCATTTCTGAATACAAAAATGGATTCAACATGCTGAAAACCCCCTGGGGCACTTGGATTATACAGAAATAATCACTCAAATTTGCGTATCTAACAATTTCTCGTCGGATTTCGGGCAAAGATCCTCAGAAAATATCACTAGAAATGAATCATTTCGTAGAATGTTTAGACTACGACTTTTATTTATGGCCGACATTTTTTTTGTTATTAATATTTTTTAAATGCCACTTGTCAACTCCATGTTGAGCACTGAAGGAATTACACATTCCCCTCATACTGGGTTGTAGAAAGCACTTCTTGATGCAATGAGAGGTAAGGGAGGTCAACAATACAATGTGGACCCAAGCCCTTACAAGCAACCTATATTAAGCTCATGTAGACCTACAAAAGTGAAGTGCTCCACTCCAAGGGTACTCATGTCATGCTCCAAGGTGATGTTGTACACAATGCGAGCTCAAAGATGGTGTAGCTACTCAAGGTGTGTCCATACCTCTNTAGGATTCCAAGCTACCCCATGCTATCCAGGGCCTGATGCTCTCCAAGATGCACAACGCTTCTCATCCTAAGTAGAGTGTTCTCCAAGCAAGTGGATCTCTCCATGTGTCCATAATGCAGGGCATTCACCAAGCAAACAAGAGAATTCCAGTGCCCTAGGGAAGAATGCTAAGCAAGCACCCTCCAAGAAAACTCCAGTGCCCTAGGGAAGAATGCTAAGGAAGCACCCTCCTGAGGTCAAACAATCACTAAACAAGTTGTCTCAACTATATGAAAATTCATCACGGAGCATCTCCCATGCACCAATCCATCTTGGATCATCTAGGGGCTGAACATACATCATGTATTCCAAATCTCATGAAGCACCCTTAAACATTGTGTAAACACTTTTGGAGTAACCCCAAAAGCTAACACCTTGGGCCTCGGGAGCATTTTTTACTAAGTGGGAATGCCCCTAGAGCATTGTGGGAGCATCTTGGGAGTGCTTTTGCTCTACCTCCATCGAGATCATTCTCTTGAAAATCTCTTCCAAGTAGGTTCTCTTCGGGAGTGCTCTTGCTCGATACACGCTTCAAGAGTAGGGGCACTGCCCCACAATGTAGTGCATATCATTATTTCTTAGAAAATATTATTGAAAACCCTAACATCATGCAAGTTAACATTGAAACCAAACCTAATTTTATTTAATATGTAGGTCGAAATATTGTTGGTGAGTTGCACAACTACTTTGCTAACAAATACAACCAAATTGGAGCTAGTCAACCTTCATGCATGCATAGCAGATGTATTTGATGTATTGGATCCACTTAAATGTTGTTGTCATTCTCTTGTGTTTCAACTTATAACATAGATCATTGATAAGAAAGCAACGATGATGATTTTCTTGGAAATGCTCAATAGCCAATTTTATATTCTATTATTTTCATTGATTCCTTGTAAAAGTCTCATGCATCAGTTGTATAATATTTCCTCACAATATTTGTGTTTCTTAAGATATTCCAACTAATTAGCTAGTGAACCATTTGCAAACCAGGGGCTTTTGGCATATGCTCTCTTGAAATGAAGATGGCTCTCCTAGATATTTGAGGTAGCCATGAGTACTGCCCCTTGGGGCATGTACTACTTGTAAGAGTATCACACATTAATTCTATGTATCCTACTTGTAAGAGTATCACACATTAATTCTATATATCCTCCCTTGTAAATCCATGTTTCTTGGGGTGCGATTCCTCAAGGGATATCTAAACATTTATATATTTATTCGCCCATAGTTTAGTTGGAATTAGGTCATTTCATTAAAAGTCCAAATGCCTTGCCCGTGTTTTGAATCATTGTTGTATGGGATGGAGGAGTTCTGTTGATTTATACCAAAACATGTATCAAAAGTTGTGTCCTTCCCTTTCATTTGCATACCAAAATCATTTTTGGTACAAAAATTGATATAAAACACATATTAAATGTTCTACAAATGTTTCCTAATTTTTCACATGATAAAAAATTTCAAGAGACACACTTCCTTGATATTTTCGACAATTCTTAATGGAAAAAAAATATCTTTAATTTTTTTTCTAAGTTGCATGGGACAAAATGACAATGGAAATGGAAATCTGGATATGCCAGTGATGAAAAAATAACATCTCATCCCTCATTAATGAATCCATATTGAGGATGGGGACCTTAGTCTTTAGTTACATTAATATCACGGGTTGTGGTTCTTGGTAGGAACATTAGAGTTGGATCCCACCAAAATTAGATCAATGCAAACCATTGCATGTTTAAACTTTATAAACATTTTCCTTTGAGGTTGGGATTGAGAAACATTTGATCTTTTGGGGCTTTTGGGGTGTGTGTATTATGAAATTCAATGGAGATGGTTTTGTTTATTGAGGAACTTGCTAGCTTTCTCAAAAAAATCGTTTATATACTAGGAAGAGAATTTCTTAGCCTTATCTATCAGTGAATTATTCATCAATTATTACATTTATTGCATGATAAGTACATGCCATTAGATCATCACTTATGAATTTCTCCTTGTAAACACTCGCATTTGCCATTGTTCAGAAGTGGAGCTTAGACTTAGGATATTCTTATAGGACTATTAAAGATCATGTTCTTAGGCCATCTAGTAGCACACGTAGGCTAATCCTAAGTGGAGCTCCTAAGCGGTCTTTCAAAACTATGATTACAAACATTAAGAGCTTGGGATTTTAATCTACATTATTTAATGACTTCGAAGATAGGTAATAATAGGTAATAATTTTTCTTTTGGTGATTGGCTTCCTCTTATCATGTTGTGGCTAGCACTCTTGATACCCTTAGGGAGAGTGCAACCAACAACATTTAAGTCGGCTTGCTTCCAGTAAGAGGTTGCGACTCATGAGTGGGGGGTATCTATTTTACCAAAGACACTCAAGACTTGCACTTGGCCCTAACCGCTATTGCTTGCACTGCCACATTTGCAAGAACAAGCACACACACAAACATGTCATTAGTGAGATTTGAACATTGGTGGGGGCAATTTCAATGCCCCACTTTCATCGCCTCGGCAAGCCACCATTGACAAATAGGTAATAAAATAAAACTTAGAAAAACCAATTAGTTTAAACTTCACCTATCTATACTCTTTTTGGAGTGCAACTTCAAATCCTTCCAAGGGTGAGTGAATTCTTCTTCTTTTATCAAATTCTTGAACATGTGTTTCAAGATTGGTGTGGTGTAATTTCACTTTCATACAAAATACACTTGTTCTTTGGTTAACCCAAAATGTCATAGTGCAGAAAATAAGCAATAATTTTAAACTTGATTCTAACCCACTGTGCCTAATCTAATCACATGAAGCTATGTATGTTGCGTCTTGCATCTTCCAATCAGATAGACATTGTATGTTACTAGTGCAAAGCACCATACAACAAATAGAATGATGTGCATTGATCAATTCATTAAGACATCAAAAGCCAAAATTCCAATATTACCCTTCATATAATTTTTGTCGATGTAATGGCTATTATGAGTATAAAATAGTGCCCCCCATGAGCAAAACTCTTACCAAAACATTCTCACAGTAATCAAGATTTGGCAATAATTGTTTCTTTCTTATCATTCTTCTCTCTTGTTCAAGCAAGTTTTTGGTTTGAAAAGAACTTACATTATATTATATCAACGAAGATATTACAAGAAAAATACAAAAGCATTGCCTAGTTTGTGAATTAAGGGGGTTCTGTATATGCATTAATTGGTTCATAGAAACCCAAATCCAAAATCAAGGAAGCAGATTGCTTCCTTGTGCGGATACCTCAACGACTTAGCAAGTACTAGTTGAATAAAGATATTCCCATTATTTAGCAGTATTGACTCATGAACAATATACATAAATTAACAATGCTTGGTTTTTATATACAAACATATATAACCACAAGGAAAAAATTAAAATACAACAAAAAATAATTTATATCCATATGATCGATTTATTGGGGTGGATAATTGGTGTCAATGCTTAATTTTTGGTGCTCTATATCTTGGTGTATCCTAGTTTGTGTGTTGGGACCCACCTGGTGTAGATGTAGAGCCATTCTAGCTTTCAGGGCAACACTTTCCTCAATTGATGTGGTGTACTCGTTCTTCATAACTTCTAAGCGTCGATGCATGTGATGTGTTCAACCATGTTCTAGAGATGGTGGGGCTCAAGACCTTCATGTTATGACACGAATTGTTGATTCCATTGCTCCAACTTAGCTAGAGATCTAAGGTTTAACACACATCCACGAATGCACTAGTTGACAAGCTCACACTTGCTAAAAGCTTAGAATAATTGGTGAACATGCATGCACTCGGATGCCTTGGCACATATCGTACTCAAGCTTTTGGAAGCTACACAACTTGTTTGAGTGATGATGGAGCAATTAGTTGGTGAATATGCTAGCCTATGTGCTAGTACAAGCATCCTTTGCCAACCTTCTCATTGTCTTGTAGAAGCTAAGAGATATATTCCAACTCTTTAACAACTCTATGTCACTTATGATGGACATCAACAATCTGGTAGCCATATGCGAGGAGGAAGCTCATGCTTTGACAGATAGCAACCCCCACCATACAATCCAACCTTTATCCTTTCTTGGCATGGACAACATGGTTCAAATTCTCTTAATGCAAGAATTATAACCAGGGCTTTTAAGGTGTGATATATTCAAAATGAAGTGGTTCTTGTACATCCTCATCTTTTCACCTACCAAAGAGACCACAAACCATATAGGTTGATGATTTGAGAGGGTGACCTTGTTCGAGAGCTGAACAAATCGCCCTCCATCACAATCAAAACAAAAGGAATTTTGTTCATAAAGCATGACTTGATCGAATCTTGTCAAAAATCTTCTTAGGGCCCTTGTGAAAGTTATTCCAAGTAAACCATAACTCGATAGTGTCACAACGTTGAAATCGGTTAGGATCAAATAGCCCCAACCTTGCTTTCAAGGCAAATTGCATCTCGTTTTCCCTTTGGCAATTTGACCAACAACATACCTTCCTTATGTTGAAGTTGCCACAAACAAGCTAGGGGGCCTTTGGCAGTGGCAACTCATCAACCATCCATCTCCAAAATGTCGCCCTTTCCTCTACATAATTAGATTCATAGATGTTAGCCAACCCGAGCAAATGACCATCCAAATTAAATCAAGTCCAGACGAGTTGTTGAGTAGGGTGTGTACTCAAACCAACAATTGTAGAAGCTAGTTGAGGAGATAGTAGGGTGGCCACACCTCCCTTCATCATGACTAGAAGAAAAATAAACAACAATCGACCAAATCACATAAGGCCACTCTCAACATGAAATCGATAACTTCAATATCTTGCAAATAGAGTATCTAACTCAACTAATTATGGTCCTAATCTATCAAGTCAAATGTTTTTGCCAAGTTTTAATAATCCCCAAACATTCCACGAATCAATTTTTATGGGATTTAGTGGGGATATATTCCCTCATCTTCTCATTCACATTATATCCAAATACATACATAACCCTGAAGGCATTCAAAGTTTCAATAGTTTTTAGTGTAGCAACATGCAACATATGATCTAGTGTCGTGACCTTGGGCTTCTTTTGAGAGCCAATAGTTGCCTTATCTATTCAAGGATTTTACTGAGGAGGCAGTGAGTGAGCCCTATGACCTATGCCTCATGGGCAAGATGTTTGGTTAGGGTGTGGGGCTTGTTTGGGATAAAGCCCTCAATTATAGGAGCTTTGACAACATGGGCCTTTGGGGCAACATTCTGGTTTTAGTTATGACCTGCACCCACCCAACATTTAAACCCACCAACGTGTGTAGAAACATGTTGAAGGAAAGTCCAAAAGTGCAAAAGTCTATCGAAAAATCCTCCTCCCAAGGGGGCAGTATTGCTGTGGTATGCTTGCATACCCAAGGACCATGGGTAATGATATTTTGAACACGGACTTTATCAATAAAGGCAAACAAGAATAAGCCATTAGTTCAACTCTTGGTTTTAAGGAAAACCCATCCACGAGGTTCCCAAATTCCTTTAAGCCAAGCCACAATGACAACTTTGGGAAGGTCCTTACCCATAAAACACCTTAAAAGAGTTTCTTTTTGAATTGGTTTCGTCTTATCTCAATGAGGCTAACACACCTAGATTCAACATTATGGGGGAACCATTAGCACCATTCAATTTGGTTACCTTTGACTAAGCAACCTCGAGGGGGGCGAGGTGGGGTGGGTATTTATTTAGCTGAAGTCTCCCAGGATTTGTATCTAACCCCAACCTTTGTTGTGTGCTTTGACACACCTCCACAAGCATGAGCACAAAAACAAGCATTTCACTTGGTAGTACTTTAACCTTGATGGGAGCTATATTAAGTACCCACTTTTACCGACTTGACAAGTCATTGTTGACCCCCAAAAGAGTTTATTTTTAATGAACCATGATCATTTTCATATTTAGAGATAATAATGTTAGTGAAAGTTTCCTCAATGTTGAAATTGCGTTGTGGTAGATCTCAGGTTGAATTTTCTCAGTGCTTTGGGTGGTGCCATTGAACCTTGATGGGGGCTATATTAAGTACCCGCTTTTAGCGACTTGACAAGCCATCGTTGACGCCCAAAAGAGTTTTTATTTTAATGAAACACAATCATTTTCATATTTAGAGATAATAATGCCAGTGAAAGTTTCCTCAATGTCGAAATTGCCTTGTGGTAGATCTTGGGTTGAATTTTCTGAGTGCTTTTGGCGGTGCATCATTGCTAATAGACATAGGAATCTGATTGCCAGTGCTAGAAATATATGGATAAACAAATATGCTGTTAAGGTGCCTATGGCCTTGTGTCGAAGCCAATGGGGCAAACCAAACCAATCAATGAGATAAGATAGTAAACGCGACAAAGATAAGGTAGTAAATGTGACAGATGAGAAAAGAAAGCTCATATTGACTCATGCACCCCACAATTGAAATCCTAGTAGAGTGCTAGTCCCTTTAGCCTAAATTGACAAGCACCACATTTCAAATTCACTGTTTTCTTTCATCATGTTGGCATTTGAAATTCACCGTTATCTTTCATCTTGTTATGTCTAGACCTAATGAATATTTGCTTGACCTCAATATTGAGGTTTGCATCCAAGGTGAAGCCAAGCATCTAGGAGTTGTAGGCTTGTCCTCTTCCATTGCGGTCCTTCCCAATTGGCCTCCATAATCTCTTTAATTCACTTTAGGATTGTCTCAAGGCTCTTCTCACTTGGGTGTTTGTGCTCCAAAAACTACATTAGCCGCTTAAGCCAAAAGGTGTTGGGGGAGAGACGTCAGTTCTTCATAAAGGATGATATAGGTATGCTTCAAGATAAAGTTAGGTTGAGGAGAGCAACAAAGGAGGTGAGGTTGGAGGTGAAGATTGGGAAAATAAGGGAGAAATGCTAAAAGGGGAGGAATTGGGCTGGATATGTGCATCATTATATACGCAGGAAAATGGATAAAGATTAATATAGGCTAGAGGAGACCTCACACATGAGACACTACTATGCACTCTTAGGCATTTGAGCATCTACCACCACTGACTCTTGTGGTTGGCCCCATGGACATGGAGGATGACACCAACCTAGAGCGATAAGATGGGCTAGGTTGGGTGAGCCTAATCATTATGCAATCAGAAAGATATGGGGAGCTTTACATCAGATGCAATTGTAAAGAGACCCTTCACTGGCATAGCCTGGGATAGTGGTGGGCAGGACCTACTAGAGAGGCCGAGGCAGTGTAGGAGAGTAGATTGGATAGGAGGGCAGTGTCCAAATGTGCAGCAGGTATGAAACTTAACTAAACTCCTACAGGTATTAAACCTACCTAAACTCCTACAGTGCAGGTTTTGTTTTGGTTTTCAGGTATGGAGGAAGGATCAATTGAAAAGGTTGAATGCAGGTTAAACTAGTTGATTGTCGGAATATTAAATTTTGGATAGTAACAATCAAACCTAAAAATGATTGTAGGTCCCCATTGTAGGAATATTGCTTAGTTATTGATGTAAAGTGAATATTGCATGCTGCAGAGCAGCAAGGAAGTTATTAAAGAGTCAAGGTTCTTTTTCTTTGGTTCCCTGGTTATGGGGTGTTTTGTCTGGAGCAACTAAAGTTGACACTGAATTGCTGAGAAGATAATGTGAGATAAATAATGCACTGTTGAAAGAATAAATCCTTCACAATATTCCATTATTGGTTTTGTTGGTTATACTTCTATTACTCTTGCAAAGTCTTCTTAAAAAATGCAACCTTCCCCTAGTATTTCTCAAAAAAAGCAAGCCATTAAAAGGGCCCCTGGTATATGAAAAACTTGACACCACCCTTGTGGATAAGAAGGCAGAGATTGACAAAATTCTCAAGCTAAATTTGATGTAATGTGATCAAAGAAGGGTTCCTGGATTATCGATAGATGGACAGATTAACAAAAGGGAATCTTGTTGAACATAATTGTTTCATGTCCTTGAGGGCCATATTTCTGGATGCCCATAGATTGTACATTAAGGGAGAAAAATGCTATATTGCAGTCAGAGTTCTTTGCGAGGCTATAAAGGATGTTTTCCCCTTTAATGATGCGTGGTTCATTACAAAATTATCAATTGAAGTTGGTTGTGGTTTATTATACAATTATCATTTACATAAATGATTTTGTCGGTAATACTCGCTTATAATTGTTCTGTGTTTTTCTTGAGTAGGAAAAACATCTTCTAAATTTATTAACAAAATCAGTAAATACCAGCACAACCTCCCCAACTGTACTTGTAGGTCGAATGTTTAGAAAAAGGAACATTGATTTTGAGATAGATCTTAATCAGGTTTTGTCTGCCCATGCTTTTCGGTGTTATTCATTTAGGACTTCTTCCTCAGATTTAGGTATTATTTGGGATCTTCAAAATTCCCTTCCTTCTTATGAAGGAGATTCCTACTTTCTGAAGGCCTTTCCTACTTTTTGTGTCTTAGTGGCTCTGCTAAAGTCAACTCCTATAGATTGTCTCTCTTACTGCAAGATGAAGAGTTTTCCATTTGAGGTTCTTCTATGTTTTTCCCCTGAATTGGTTTCTAGAACTTTATCAAGGGATTTTTCCCCTATTGTAGTCTCCTTTTCTTCCCCAGTCTCATTTGTAGTCTCTCCTTTTTCTACTCGATCATCATATTTACTATGTTTGTAGAAATATGTTGCTATTATTATAAATTCTAGTAAATAGGTTCACACATTTGTCAGCATATGATGCCCTAGTAAACGGTGGGTGAGATCTATTATGTTTATATGTTGTTTTAATTGTTCTATTTAATTTGCCATTTTACTTGTCAGCAAGAATGAAATTTACTTCACTCAAAATAGTTGTTGCTAGAGCTTGTGTATATTTATTAGAAGCTGACAAATATATTATAAATTTTCTTGCAGGTATGAGAGTGGGCACACAGCTAGTGAATATTATTAGAAATATCTTTGTTTTCAGCATTTGGTTGAATAAGTCTACACGAGTACTCTTTATTCCCTCAACTTAATCCTTGTTTTAATTGATGAACGTAGCTTGATGTAATTAATTTTTGTAGCACGGAAAATTCAATTTTGCCCATTATATAATTTTTTATAGGTTGCCCTTGTTAACAAAAAAAGTCATTTAGCATTTGCAACTCTCCCTTATAGGGTTGGTAATCGTATATTCACAAATAGATTGCGGATATTGGATTTGTGATTTGATATCCATTATTTGTCAGCTTGATTCTTTACTCATGATCTCCTTGATCATGTTCTTATACTGTTGCATGATATAAAGGCATGCAAAGCCTGAACTACTATGAAAAACATACATTTTTATTGGCAAGATCTTATCTGGTAACTTTCAAGGATGTCTTTAATGAGAAATTGTTGTTTTATTGTTTTACGTATAAGTAAGATATTGTATTTATGAGATAATTTTCAAGACTGGGACTTGAAAAACTCATTTTAATTGCTAAACTTGATTTGGATTTTGAGCTAGCGAAGCTCAGGGCTTTAATGTAGCTCTGCATTTATTGGGCACCCACATTCTCACTGTCGCATGGGAGGTTCACACTGGGCACTAACAATTTTCAATCATGATGGTTCATTTATTTTGTTCTTTACCGGAATTAAGAACCAGTATCTTGTGCTCATAACATATGTCAAAACGTAAAAATTGCAATAAATCCAGTCTACAGTTGTATCAAATATTAGTCACATGTCATTTTTTTGGTGAAATATGCTTGTATTAATAGATAATAAATATTTCCAAAAAAGATCGGAATATAGTCCATTACCACGGCATGAGTATATGGGTAGACTACAAACCCCCTTTGAAACTAACAATATGAGAAGAGAGAAAATATTACATAACACAAACTTCTTTTTATAGGCTCTCCAGCAACATGCAAGGGAGCATCATGAGCTTTGGCAAACAAAACTCAAAAAGCAGCAGTAGTGGTTAAACAGCTAAACAAGACTAAAATTTCTCAATAGGATGTGATGGGGAGTGCACACCCCCCCTAAACTTAATGCTACCGAGCGACACTACGAGCAGGTTGCATAGCACAGATTCAAGGAAACAGCTCTTTGAAATATGCTTGTATTAATAGATAATAAATATTTCCAGAAAAGAGTGGAATATAGTCCATTACCACGGCATGAGTATATGGGTAGACTACGAATCCCCTTTGAAACTAACGATCTGAGAAGAGAGAAAATATTACATAACACAAAAACTTCTTTTTATAGGCCCTCGAGCAACATGCAAGGGAGCATCATGAGCTTGGACAAACAAAACTCAAAAAGCAGCAGTAGTGGTTAAACCGCTAAACAAGACCACTTAAAATTTCTCAATAGGATGTGATGGGGAGTGCACACCCCTAAACTTAATGCTACTGAGCGACRCTACGAGCAGGTTGCATAGCACAGATGCAAGGAAACAGCTCTTTGAGGCTATWTACARTTCCCTGTTGCCCAGCAACAAACRTGTGTTCATAGACCTTGGTTGGTGAACAATAGCTGTACAAGCCCACTGCCCCATAACTTGAGTTTTGCCCACGTTAGCATCTATTGCACCAACAGAACTCGGTTGCTAATACACAACCCTCTGAAAAGTAGGAACCTGTGTGCTCACACCATCTTGCAGTAGCCAATAATTCTTCCAAAACCCTCACTCAAGAAATACCTTGCCATCCCCATATGTGTAACATGCAGCCAAGAAACACATAACTTGAACGGAAGAAACAGAACTATAAATGAACACAATTCCGTCCTATTTGTTAGGGGCGCACAGCTTCCACTCTCAACCTAGTCTCAACTACCTTGCCTTTTCTAGTCATCGGCTTGCCATCTTCTACATGCTGGAGAAGCCCTCCTAGGTTTTGAGGTAGGTGCTGTAGGGGTGAAAGGGAGGGGAGACGCTCTCCTCTCCCATCCTGCTATCTCCTACTGATGTTATAAGCTCTGAAATTGTACAGTTGCCTTCTTATGTCTAATTACTAATTGAATTAAGTAACATTCGCTATTTTCAATCTCTTTTGATAAGAACAAGTAGAATGCTTAAATCTCTTTTAAG
>JASDQU011103161.1:13445-29143 GCA_032191745.1 Picea mariana
TTGCTTTCAAGGCAAATTGCATCTCGTTTTCCCTTTGGCAATTTGACCAACAACATACCTTCCTTATGTTGAAGTTGCCACAAACAAGCTAGGGGGCCTTTGGCAGTGGCAACTCATCAACCATCCATCTCCAAAATGTCGCCCTTTCCTCTACATAATTAGATTCATAGATGTTGGCCAACCCGAGCAAATGACCATCCAAATTAAATAAAGTCCAGACGAGTTGTTGAGTAGGGTGTGTACTCAAACCAACAATTGTAGAAGCTAGCTGAGGAGATAGTAGGGTGGCCACACCTCCCTTCATCATGACTAGAAGAAAAATAAACAACAATCGACCAAATCACATAAGGCCACTCTCAACATGAAATCGATAACTTCAATATCTTGCAAATAGAGTATCTAACTCAACTAATTATGGTCCTAATCTATCAAGTCAAATGTTTCTGCCAAGTTTTAATAATCCCCAAACATTCCATGAATCAATTTTTATGGGATTTAGTGGGGATATATTCCATCATCTTCTCATTCACATTATCCAAACACATACATAACCTTGAAGGCATTCAAAGTTTCAATAGTTTTTAGTGTAGCAGCATGCAACAAATGATCTAGTGTCGTGACCTTGGGCTTCTTTCGAGAGGCATTAGTTGCCTTATCTATTCAAGGATTTTACAGAGGAGGCGGTGAGCGAGCCCTATGACCTATGCCTCACGGGCAAGATGTTTGGTTAGGGTGTGGGGCTTGTTTGGGATAAAGCCCTCAATTATAGGAGCTTTGACAACATGGGCCTTTGGGGCAACATTCTAGTTTTAGTTATGAACTGCACCCACCCAACATTTAAACCCACCAACGTGTGTAGAAACATGTTGAAGGAAAGTCCAAAAGTGCACAAGTCTATCGAAAAACCCTCCTCCCAAGGGGGCAGTATTGCTGTGGTATGCTTGCATACCCAAGTACCATGGGTAATGATATCTTGAACACAGACTTTATCAATAAAGGCAAACAAGAATAAGCCATTAGTTCAACTCTTGGTTTTAAGGAAAACCCATCCACGAGGTTCCCAAATTCCTTTAAGCCAAGCCACAATGACAACTTTGGGAAGGTCCTTACCTAGAAAACACCCCAAAAGAGTTTCTTTTTGAATTGGTTTCGTCTTATCTCGATGAGGCTAACACACCTAGATTCAACATTATGGGGGAACCATTAGCACCATTCAATTTGGTTACCTTTGACTAAGCAACCTAGAGGGGGGCGAGAGGTGGGGTGGGTATTTATTTAGCTGAAGTCTCCCAGGATTTGTATCTAACCCCAACCTTCGTTGTGTGCTTTGACGCACCTCCACAAGCATGAGCACAAAAACAAGCATTTCACTTGGTAGTACTTTAACCTTGATGGGAGCTATATTAAGTACCCACTTTTACCGACTTGACAAGTCATTGTTGACCCCCAAAAGAGTTTATTTTTAATGAAACATGATCATTTTCACATTTAGAGATAATAATGTTAGTGAAAGCTTCCTCAATGTTGAGATTGCGTTGTGGTAGATCTTGGGTTGAATTTTCTCAGTGCTTTGGGTGGTGCCATTGAACCTTGATGGGGGCTATATTAAGTACCCGCTTTTAGCGACTTGACAAGCCATTGTTGACGCCCAAAAGAGTTTTTATTTTAATGAAACACAATCATTTTCATATTTAGAGATAATAATGCCGGTGAAAGTTTCCTCAATGTCGAAATTGCCTTGCGGTAGATCTTGGGTTGAATTTTCTGAGTGCTTTTGGCAGTGCATCGTTGCTAATAGACATGGGAATCTGATTGTCAGTGCTAGAAATATATGGATAAACAAATATGCTGTTAAGGTGCCTATGGCCTTGTGTCGAAGCCAATGGGGCAAATCAAACCAATCAATGAGATAAGATAGTAAACACGACAAAGATAAGATAGTAAATGTGACAGAGATGAGAAAAGAAAG
The DNA here is from genome assembly GCA_032191745.1 of Picea mariana. Taxonomy (NCBI): domain Eukaryota; kingdom Viridiplantae; phylum Streptophyta; class Pinopsida; order Pinales; family Pinaceae; genus Picea; species Picea mariana. The sequence continues at coordinate 15,415 of JASDQU011103161.1, forward strand.
CTCATATTGACTCATGCACCCCACAATTGAAATCCTAGTAGAGTGCTAGTCCCTTTAGCCTAAATTGACAAGCACCACATTTCAAATTCACTGTTTTCTTTCATCATGTTGGCATTTGAAATTCACCGTTATCTTTCATCTTGTTATGTCTAGACCTAATGAATATTTGCTTGACCTCAATATTGAGGTTTGCATCCAAGGTGAAGCCAAGCATCTAGGAGTTGTAGGCTTGTCCTCTTCCATTGGGGTCCTTCCCAATTGGCCTCCATAATCTCTTTAATTCACTAGAGGATTGTCTCAAGGCTCTTCTCACTTGGGTGTTTGTGCTCCAAAAACTACATTAGCCGCTTAAGCCAAAATGTGTAACAATCAAACCTAAAAATGATTGTAGGGCCCCATTGTAGGAATATTGCCTAGTTATTGATGTAAAGTGAAAATTGCATGCTGCAGAGTAGCAAGGAAGTTATTAAAGAGTCAAGGTTCTTTTTCTTTGGTTCCCTGGTTATGGGGTGTTTTGTCTGGAGCAACTAAAGTTGACACTGAATTGCTGAGAAGATAATGTGAGATAAATAATGCACTGTTGAAAGAATAAATCCTTCACAATATTCCATTATTGGTTTCGTTGGTTATACTTCTTCTATTACTCTTGCAAAGTCTTCTTAAAAAATGCAACCTTCCCCTAGTATTTCTCAAAAAAAGCAAGCCATTAAGAGGGCCCCTGGTATATGAAAAACTTGACACCACCCGCGTGGATAAGAAGGCAGAGATTGACAAAATTCTCCAGCCAAATTTGATGTAATGTGATCAAAGAAGGGTTCCTGGATTATCGATAGATGGACAGATTAACAAAAGGGAATCTTGTTGAACATAAATGTTTCATGTCCATGAGGGCCATATTTCTGGATGCCCATAGATTGTACATTAAGGGAGAAAAATGCTACATTGCAGTCAGAGTTCTTTGTGAGGCTATAAAGGATGTTTTCCCCTTTAACGATGCGTGGTTCATTACAAAATTATCAATTGAAGTTGGTTGTAGTTTATTATACAATTATCATTTACATAATGATTTTGTCGGTAATACTCGCTTATAATTGTTCGGTGTTTTTCTTGAGTAGGAAAAACGTCTTCTAAATTTATTAACAAAATCAGTAAATACCAGCACAACCACCCCAACTGTACTTGTAGGTCGAATGTTTAGAAAAAGGAACATTGATTTTGAGATAGATCTTAATCAGGTTTTGTCTGCCCATGCTTTTCGGTTTTATTCATTTAGGACTTCTTCCTCAGATTTAGGTATTATTTGGGATCTTCAAAATTCCCTTCTTTCTTATGAAGGAGAATCCTACTTTCTTAAGGCCTTTCCTACTTTTTGTGTCTTAGTGGCTCTGCTAAAGTCAATTCCTATAGATTGTCTCTCTTACTGCAAGATGAAGAGTTTTTCATTTGAGGTTCTTCTATGTTTTTCCCCTGAATTGGTTTCTAGAACTTTATCAAGGGATTTTTCCCCTATTGCAGTCTCCTTTTCTTCCCCAGTCTCATTTGTAGTCTCTCCTTTTTCTAGTCGATCATCATATTTACTATGTTTATAGAAATATGTTGCTATTATTATAAATTCTAGTAAATAGGTTCACACATTTGTCAGCATATGATGCCCTAGTAAACGGTGGGTGAGATCTATTATGTTTATATGTTGTTTTAATTGTTCGAGTTAATTTGCCATTTTACTTGTCAGCAAGAATGAAATTTACTTCACTCAAAATAGTTGGTGCTAGAGCTTGTGTATATTTATTAGAAGCTGACAAATATATTATAAATTTTCTTGCAGGTATGAGAGTGGGCATACAGCTAGTGACTATTATTAGAAATATCTTTGTTTTCAGCATTTGGTTGAATAAGTCTACACGAGTACTCTTTATTCCCTCAACTTAATCCTTGTTTTAATTGATGAACGTAGCTTGATGTAATTAATTTTTGTAGCACGGAAAATTCACTTTTGCCCATTATATAATTTTTTATAGGTTGCCCTTGTTAACAAAAAAAGTCATTTAGCATTTGCAACTCTCCCTTAAAGGGTTGGTAATCGTATATTCACAAATAGATTGGGGATATTGGATTTGTGATTTGATATCCATTATTTGTCAGCTTGATTCTTTACTCATGATCTCCTTGATCATGTTCTTATACTGTTGCATGACATAAGGGCATGCAAAGCCTGAACTACTATGAAAAACATACATTTTTATTGGCAAGATCTTATCTGGTAACTTTCAAGGTTGTCTTTAATGAGAAATTGTTGTTTTATTGTTTTACGTATAAGCAAGATATTGTATTTATGAGATAATTTTCAAGACTGGGACTTGAAAAATTCATTTTAATAGCTAAACTTGATTTGGATTTTGGGCTAGCGAAGCTCAAGGCTTTAATGTAGCTCTGCATTTATTGGGCACCCACATTCTCACTGTCGCATGGGAGGTCCACACTGGGCACTTACAATTTTCAATCGTGATGGTTCATTTGTTTTGTTCTTTACCGGAATTAAGAACCAGTATCTTGTGCTCATAATGTATGTCAAAACGTAAAAATTGCAATAAACCCACTCTACAGTTGTATCAAATATTAGTCTCATGTCATTTTTTTGGTGAAATATGCTTGTATTAATAGATAATAAATATTTCCAAAAAAGAGCGGAATGAGTATATGGGTAGACAACAAACCCCCTTTGAAACTAACGATATGAGAAGAGAGAAAATATTACATAACACAAACTTCTTTTTATAGGCTCTCCAGCAACATGCAAGGGAGCATCATGAGCTTTGACAAACAAAACTCAAAAAGCAGCAGTAGTGGTTAAACCGCTAAACAAGACCAAAATTTCTCAATAGGATATGATGGGGAGTGCACACCCCAAAACTTAATGCTACCGAGCGACACTACGAGCAGGTTGCATAGCACAGATTCAAGGAAACAGCTCTTTGAAATATGCTTGTATTAATAGATAATAAATATTTCCAGAAAAGAGTGGAATATAGTCCATTACCACGGCATGAATATATGGGTAGACTACGAATCCCCTTTGAAACTAACGATCTGAGAAGAGAGAAAATATTACATAACACAAAAACTTCTTTTTATACGCTCTCGAGCAACATGCAAGGGAGCATCATGAGCTTGGACAAACAAAACTCAAAAAGCAGCAGTAGTGGTTAAACCGCTAAACAAGACCACTTAAAATTTCTCAATAGGATGTGATGGGGAGTGCACACCCCTAAACTTAATGCTACTGAGCGACGCTACGAGCAGGTTGCATAGCACAGATGCAAGGAAACAGCTCTTTGAGGCTATTTACAGTTCCCTGTTGCCCAGCAACAAACGTGTGTTCATAGACCTTGGTTGGTGAACAATAGCTGTACAAGCCCACTGCCCCATAACTTGAGTTTTGCCCACGTTAGCATCTATTGCACCAACAGAACTCGGTTGCTAATACACAACCCTCTGAAAAGTAGGAACCTGTGTGCTCACACCATCTTGCAGTAGCCAGTAATTCTTCCAAAACCCTCACTCTAGAAATACCTAGCCATTCCCATATGTGTAACGTGCAGCCAAGAAACACATAACTCGAACGGAAGAAACAGAACTATAAAGGAGCACAATTCCGTCCTATTTGTTAGGGGCGCACAGCTTCCACTCTCAACCTAGTCTCAACTACCTTGCCTTTTCTAGTCATCGGCTTGCCATCTTCTACATGCTGGAGAAGCCCTCCTAGGTTTTGAGGTAGGTGCTGTAGAGGTGAAAGGGAGGGGAGACGCTCTCCTCTCCCATCCTGCTATCTCCTACTGATGTTATAAGCTCTGAAATTGTACAGTTGCCTTCTTATGTCTAATTACTAATTGAATTAAGTAACATTCGCTATTTTCAATCTCTTTTGATAAGAACAAGTAGAATGCTTAAATCTCTTTTAAGGCGCCAATTTTTATTTTCAATGTTCACATTTATGTAATTCAAAAATGCCCCGGGCCTTGACTGAGTGCCCCATTGCCTGCCTTAAAGTAAATTAATGGTGAGTGATTCCTCTCAACTCTTACTGGGCATTATTGATGATTGGATAAAATATAATTTTAAGATGGACATCAAATATAGATTATATATTTATAGACATTTTATAATCTTCTATAAGGGGAATAGATATCGAGATTGCTTTAATCTTTGGGTCTCTGTCAATTAACATACATTTGATGGTATTTTTTTTTTCCCACCAAAACAATAAGAACAGAAATGGGCCTTCATTAAGCATGGTTGTCCTTAATTCTAACAACTCAAGCATGGTATTTACCAATTTTGTTTAGGAATTATCTTGTTCAGACGGTAAAACTATAATGAATATTAAAAGGTACATATAAAATTAAGTTGTTTACTATAGCGTTAAATAACGTCATATCATGTGACATTCAAACTACTATGATAGTTGGAAACAGGGAATGTAATGGAATCGTATTTTTATAACAGGAAAATGACTTGAAATATTTAATAAAACTAGGTATCAGAAGAGATCATCTGAATAAGGTTTTTGAAGTTTCAACTTCAAAACTTTTCCTATCTTGAAGATGTCAGGTCCTTCATTTTTCTAGCATCTGGGCTAGTTAGAGTTTTCTCTTTTTTATCCCGTCTTTCTGAAAGTCGTCTTCACCCATTGCTTGGGGTTTGGATGGTTCCTCTTTTCAGGTTGCTCTCGGGGTAGTATCTTGGAACAATTTGCCAAGAGAATGCATAATCCATGGAAAATCTTGCATATGAAGCCAGTGTTTTCATAGTTTATTGGTTGGATTCTCAAGATGCCATCCAAATGTAGTATGATATTCTTTGGCAAAGCCTTTGCTCACAGCACATAATATTGGATATGCAAATAGTCCATCCTCTTTGTTTTTGCTGTCAGATACAAGACATTCGCCCAAGGCTTTCCTTGTTTCCTCATACATTTCTTCCTCTCAGAAGTGCATGGGAAGATTCAGATGTTCAGAAGTCAGTAGCTGGGTTGAAATTTGGAAATTGAGGTTTATGAATGGACCAACTCTTCCCTAGATTCATATACCATTTTTTGTCCAGAGAGAGCTTACACAGTTTGACTTTGCATCTGCATTCAAACATAACCCATTAAATCTGTAGATGAGTGCACAATTCGAGTAATTCGGAGGCTTGTTTGTGCTCTTGCCAAAGAAACCCTTAGCATCGAGTTTGTTGCCCCATGTTCCAAAGGGGAGCAACTTCCAATGGAGGAGGCAACGCACATTCGATGAAATTGCCGCAAAAGGAGGAGGCAAAATTCTTTGGGAGGCTGAAGGGGGAGTGACCACTAACAAAGGAGGTGTTGAGTTCCAAGATGGCTAAAGAAAAGGTGAAGGGCGATGGAATGATTGCTCTTTGATCTAAGGTTGGACAAATCAAGGGCACGCAATATGAACCTTAGGTGTAGGTTGAAGTGGGTTAAATGGCTTTTGAGCCAATTTTTTTTGCATGCAATGCATTATAATATTATGATTTTGCATCAACCTTAGGTGTAGGTTGAAGTGGGTTAAATGGATTTTGAGACAATTTTTTTGTTGTTGCATGCAATGCATTATAATATTATGATTTTGCATCATCATTATAGTAATAGAGATCACTATGGTAGCAGTGCGAGTAAATCTTAAACCTTGTTTTGGAAGCAACCCTGGTAGGTTTTTGAAATCGACTTATGAGATGGAATGACCTTTGTACTAATGTGTGATATGGAGCTATTAAAGTTGCATTACTTCATTTTCTTTAGTATTGTCCCTAAAGATTTTATTTTAATGGTTAGGCTTTTGCTATTCATGATGGTTAGGCTTTTGCTATTCATGATAGGTCAATCATGACCTACATGAGCCCCACCTACAAGTCCACAAAGTCCAATGAAAATTTGGATGAAACTTACAAGTACTATAAATATGTGCCTTTCCTAGTCATGGTTAATGGCTGTCTTTTAGTTTAAGTATAAATCAAAGTCAAAGAGGCTAACTAGCATCACATGCACAAGAATGATGAGCGATGATGATGCAAAAAAATGAACGAGTCAAAGAGGCTAACTAGCATCACATGCACAAGAATGATGAGCGATTATAATTCAAAAAAATGAATGATGAGCATCACATGCACAAGAATGATGAGCGATGATAATGCAAAAAAATGAATGATGAGAGATGGTAATGCAAAAAGATTATATTAATACGAAGGGAAATACCAAATATATAGTTAAAAATCATTATTTTCTTCACATTTTGTGCTTTTTAATTTTTATTTCTTTGATTTATTCTCAATTGATTTCTTTCCTTACTTTTCTTATCTAAATCAATTATCTCGTTTTGCCTAAGAAGTTATAATTTATATATCTTTGGTTGAGTTTTAAATTTATTTCACCAATTTTATTTTTATGACTCTTTATTTAAGATAATTTTCTCTTGATTTCAATAATATGTTTTGTTTTCATCTCTTTTAGATCTTTTTTTGAATTAAAATAATATATTTTGTTTTCATCTCTTTTATATCTTTTTTTGAATTAAAGTTTCATTTAAATTCTATTAATAAGCAATATGTGTTAGCTTTCGAGTTACTCTGAAAGTGTTTACATTGTTTACACAATGTTTGGGGTGCTTCATGAGATTTGGGGTACATGGAGTATGTTCAACGTTTGGATGGTCCGAGATGGTTTGGCATATGGGAGATGGTTCATAATGGATTTGCCCATTCGAGATATCTTACTCAGTGGTTTCTTGACCTTAGTTGGCTGCTTACTTGGCATTGTTCCCTAAGGTGGTTGAGTTCTCTTGCTTGATATCTTACTCAGTGGTTTCTTGACCTTAGTTGGCTGCTTGCTTGACATTGTTCCCTAAGGTGGTGGAGTTCTCTTGCTTGCTTGGTGGACACCCTTCATTATGGACATGCGGATATATCCACTTGCTTGGACAATACTCTACTTAGGAGGTGGAGTGTTGTGTGCCTTAGAGGTGGGCTTTAGGCTTTAGACAACATGCGGTAGGTGGGATTCCCATATGGAGGCTTGGAGTTTGCTCGAGGATGCTTGGGTTGCGACAATATTTATGTAGGGGGAGTCAGGGTGGACCTAGAGGAGTACATGGCTTAGGAGGGGCCATGGAGTTTGTGTGGGCTTGTGGTGAAGGAGTGTGGACACACCTTGTGTTGCTACATCATCTTGGAGCCTTTAGTGTGAATGGCATCACCTTGGAGCTTGACATGTGTACCCTTAGAGTGGAGCGCTTAACTTGTGTGAGCCTACATGTGATTATTGTAGGTTGCTTGTAAGGACATTGGCCATTGTATTGTTGGCCCCCTTTACCTCCCATATATATATATAGAAGAATGCGAGAGTCCTTTATGCACTCATATTGTACTCACTATTCTTATCATGCTTGTGGAGAGATGTGACATGGTGGACACTAGTCATCATCCCTCTTATATTTTCATTTGTACTTTGTCTCTCTTTCTCTTGGAGTTGCTAGTAGGGTTAGAGTTTCATCCTTTGGAGATTTGGAGATTAGGGTTTTGAGATGAAACCTTAAGTTGTATTTGGTGAAGAAGAAGAAACATCTTGCCTTGGAGGACTAGCTCAAGTGACTCATGCTTGTTGGATCTCCTTGGTCAACCTAGCGTTTTTTTGGTTTTCCTTAGCTAGGGTTTTGGAGAGCCAGTGGATTGTAATAGCCTTGTGACAAGGCTATGGTATGTACATAAACTTCATCTTATGCATATTATTGATGTTTATGAAGCTTTCAATTGTCCAATACTTGTGTAAATTGCAGATTGACTTTCAACCATCTATGTTCTTCATGGTAATTTCTAGGCATATATGTCTTTGAGCATGAAAATTTCACAGTGAATCATAATTGCTAATATTTTTGGAATTACAATGTGTTGGAGTTTAGGAACATTCCAACATTTTGATAAACTTCATCTTATGCATATTAATGAAGTTTATGAAGGTGTCAACTGTCCAATATTTATGCTTTAGACAACATGGGGTAGGTGGGATTCCCATATGGAGGCTTGGAGTTTGCTCGAGGATGCTTGGGCTGCGACAATATTTATGTAGGGGGGGTCAGAGTGGACCTAGAGGAGTACATGGCTTAGGAGGAGCCATGGAGTTCATGTGGGCTTGTGGTGAAGGAGTGTGGACACACCTTGTGTTGCTACATCATCTTGGAGCCTTATTGTGAATGGCATCACCTTGGAGCCTACATGTGTACCCTTGGAGTGGAGCACTTAACTTGTGTGAGCCTACATGTGATTATTATAGGTTGCTTGTAAGGACATTGGTCATTTTATTATTGCCCCCCTTTACTTCCCATATATATATATATATATATATATATATATATATATATATATATAAGAATGTGAGAGTCCTTTATGCACTCATATTATACTCACTATTCTTATGATGCTGTGGAGAGATGTGACTTGGAGGACACTAGTTATCGTCCTTCTTATATTTTCATTTGTACTTGGTCTCTCTTTCTTTTGGAGTTGCTAGTAGGGTTAGAGTTTCATCCTTTGGAGATTTGGAGATTAGGATTTTGAGATGAAACCTTAAGTTGTATTTAGTGAAGAAGAAGAGACATCTTGCCTTGGAGGACTAGCTCGAGTGACTCATGCTTGTTGGATCTCCTTGGTCAAGCTAGAGTTTTCTCGGTTTTCCCTAGTTAGGGTTTTGGAGAGCTAGTAGATTGTAATAACCTTGTGACAAGGATATGGTATGTACATAAACTTCATCTTATGCATATTAATGAAGTTTATGAAGCTTTCAACTGTCCAATACTTGTGTAAATTGCAGATTGACTTTCAACCATCTATGTTCTTCATGGTTTGTAATTTCTAGGCATATATGTCTTTGAGCATGAAGATTTTCACATTGAATCATAATTGCTAATATTTTTGGAATTACAATGCGTTGGAGTTTAGGAACATTCAAACATTTTTATAAACTTCATCTTATGCATATTAATGAAGTTTATGAAGCTTTCAACTATCGAATACTTGTGTAAATTGCAGATTGACTTTCAACCATCTATGTTCTTTATGGCTCGTAATTTCTAGGTATATATGTTTTTTAGCATGAATATTTTCACAGTGAATTATAATTGTTAATATTTTTAGAATTACAATGTGTTGGAGTGAATCATAATTGCTAATATTTTTGGAATTACAATGTGTTGGAGTTTAGGAACATTCCAACATTTTGAGTGGACATTCAACCTATGCTTAGGGGATTTAAACAAAGTTTAAAAAAGATATAAAATAGTGAAAACTTAATTCACATAAAGAGGATACAACTTATGCTTAGGGGATTTAAACAAAGCTTGAGAAAGATATAAAATAGTGAAAACTTAATTCAAATAAAGAGGATACATGATATCTAAAAATGAAGATAAATAAAGATATAAAATAGTGAAAACTTAATTCACATAAAGAGGATACAACTTATGCTTAGGGGATTTAAACAAAGCTTAAGAAAGATATAAAATAGTGAAAACTTAATTCAAATAAAGAGGATACAAGATATCTAAAAATGAAGATAAAGAGGATACAATATATCGAAAAATGAAGATGATTGGGTTAAATTTAATAAGGGTATCTAAAACCGAAGATGATCTAGTTAAATTCAATGTATTATTACACCCTCCCACCCTAAAAAATGAAGATGATTGGGTTAAATTGATGATAGAGTTAAATTCAATGTATTATTACCCTCTCCCACCCTAAAAAATGAAGATGATCGGGTTAAATTGATGATCGAGTTAAATTCAATGTATTATTACCCCCTCCAACCCTAAAAAATGAAGATGATCGGGTTAAATTGATGATCAAGTTAAATTCAATGTATTATTACCCCCTCCCACCCTAAAAAATGAAGATGATCGGGTTAAATTGATGATCGAGTTAAATTGAATGTATTATTACACCTCCCACCCTCAAAAATGAAGATGATCGGGTTAAATTCAATAAGGGTATCTAAAACCGAAGATGATCGAGTTAAATTCAATAAGGGTAATAGGAAAGCTTGTCGAACAAAGGATGAAGAGAAATTTGTGAAAAATAATACTTGAATGAAAGAGACGATGCCAAGGTTATTAATCAAAATATAAATAATTTTTAATAGTGAAAAAAGAGGTGGGGGATTTAGGTTAAGGAAATTGTGCGAAAAATAAGGAAATTGTGGAGAATTAACTAAAATAATAATGAAATTTAAAAGATAAATAAGTAAATTAATATAAATATTTGAATGAAAGAGACGATGCAAGGTTATTAACCAAAATATAAATAATTTTTAATAGTGAAAAAAGAAGTGGGGGATTTAGGTTAAGGAATTGTGCGAAAAATAAGGAAATTGTGGAGAATTAACTAAAATAATAATGAAATTTAAAAGATAAATAAGTAAATTAATATAAATATTTTTTGATAGTGAAAAAAGAAGAGGTGGATTTAGGTTAAGGAATAATTTAATTAAATAATATTATTAAAATAATTTAAAGGAGGAGGTGTACAAAAAGAAGGAAATTGTGGAGATTTAACTAAAATAATAATTTGAGATTTAAAAGATAAATAATTAAATTAGATAAGATATGGAGTAAAAGGAAAACTTGAATAGGATTATAATCAATGTGAAAACATAAAATTGTTGTTTAGAAGGAAACGTCAAATTAATTGATGTTAGGAAACATCAAATGTGGGGGGAGAGGTTAGGAAAAAGGGAGATTTATCAAATTAATATTAGGAAGCATAAGTAAGGTTAATGACATAGACAATAGGTTATAGATTTCCAAGAATGACTAAGCTTATAACCTTGTTCTTGATTAAAGTTGTTTGGATGTTTCTCAATTTCAAGGGCTTTTATGATGATGAGGTGTAGTGGTAATGGGGAGTCGATGCTAATTTTTTTGTCTGATCGAAATAAATGACGGTTTTGGTGTTGTGGGAATGCTCTACTATAGCTAATTTAGTAAGGGGGTTATGAAATGTGTCAACCATATGTTCTTTAAGATGGGTTTAGATAGATCTACCAATTTGGTCAATATAGGATTTACCACAGGAACGGGGAATTTGGTAGACACCTTGAGAAAGAGGGTTAGATTTGTCTTTGATGCTTCTAAATAATTTTTTAAGAGTTTTGTGAGGTTTGAAGAGTGTTTTGGTATTATTTTTGACTAAGATCTTAGAGATATGATCAATAATACCATGGATGTAAGGGAGTGAGATTAAAGCTCTGTTTGGGGAATGGGCGACGAGTTTCTTGGCTTTTGGATGAAGGGTGGGACATAAAGCCCTATTAATTTGAGATAAAGAATAGCCATTGGTTAAGAGGGCTTCAGATTGAAATTGTTAAGGGCTAATGTTTCAAAGTGTTCCATGACTATGTTGGCCACAATCGGGGATAAGGATGAACCCATGGCTATGCCTTTAGTTTGTTCATAGAATGTACCTTTAAAACAAAAGAAGGTAGAGGTAAGGCAAATTCTAATGAGATTTAAGGTTTTAGAGTCAACGCTAGGATGTCAAGGGCTTTGGGGAAATAAGATGATAGTGATTTATCATAAGATAATGGTGCTTATGTTTAATGCTTTAATATTTTAATTGAAGAAGATACATGTTTTTTTATCACCGTATTTATTTTTGTAAACAAGAGTTTTCAGATCTGATTTATACATGATAAGATTTCCCTATAGCCTTGAAACTTATCACAACACTTTGATATTTTTTTTTCTCTTGGATTGCCTAGAAATTTGGAGTTAAGGATTGAAATATTGTTCGCTATCACTTCTCTTTTGTATTTTATTTCATAGCTTCTCCAACGCTGAATGGACATGGCTAAGATCCAAGAAACATCTAGGATAGAGGTGAAATTTTTGAATTGTTCGGTTCATTGAAATTTCCACAATATGTACAAGGATTTCATACAAACAACAAGCCACAATTGTAGCCTCCACATGGAAAGTCAAAACTCAAAGAAATGTGGCTGGCCTATGCCAAAACAACAATTGCCATACAATCTCACTAGCCATAAACAAGGAGCAATGCAAAGGCGAGCCATCCTTACAAAAGAAACACAAACAAAACCAAGACTAATCATTGCACCTGGAACTCAAGCTCCAACCTGTCTACGTTTTTTTTTCCTTTCTACTTCTTGATATCTATCCATATATCACTTTCATGAAGGTCAAAATCATCAATGATCATTAGTGGTCTATTCTATGCCTCAGGGGACTATGTTGCATCATCTTGATCGAAAGAGTCTCACTCATGCCTTCTTTTGCTAGTGCCAAAAATGTTGTTTGTCACATTTACAGATGGTGAGGAGCATTGCCCCAAATCATCAATAATGACCCCATCTTTGGGAGGGACAACATAGGACTTGACATTCTCGAAAATGTTAGTAGCAAAAGTTTTAATGGCTACCGCATAAGTGGGACCAATATTGTTAACATGGGGTTTGTAGGAGTCTTATCGACTTTTTTCACTAGGATAGAGTTTGGGAAGCTCCTTTAAATCACTTATGATCCTTTGTGTTTGGGCATGAGATTGCTATGTGGCCATGCTCAAAGCACACTATGTACCTAAACATAATATGTTGATAATCTACCACATGCACATCTATTCTCACCATAGTGCAACACTACATGATTTGGAAGTCCTTCATCTAGGTCAACATAGATATATAGGTAAGCAAAGGTTGTAATAGACCTTTATGCAATAGTTTGACACAAATAAATGAATCTTTTGAGTACCTTGTCGATGGCCTCTAAGGAGTTAGGATTCCAAAACTCCAACACAAGTTTTGGTAAATAGACCCATAGTAGAACACTCGATCTGTGGGTTGAAATAAGGTTTCCACGTCCTCATGAAGAGGCCTACCCCTAGCATGACCCATGGTCCACTCCTAACCACTTCCAACTGATCTTTGAAAGAAACAAGCTCAAGCACAAAATAAATTTGGTGGCGAGATGGATGGCTATGGGTTTTGTGAGAAAGGAGCCCCAAGAATCCTTGATCCAAGCCCACAATGGTTGGAAGGACAACCATAGAGCATTGAATTGACAAATCATTTCTTAAACTTGAGGCGCTCAATCTCCGGTTCAACCCATTCAGGCTTAAGGGAAATGCCATAGATATCTGCAACATTCTCCACATTGAATGAAGATGAGATTGATTCAGAGGCCACACCAATGAGTCTAGACTCCTTCCCACCATGCTGGAGAACTACATCTTTGAAAGACCCTTTTGGGATGTGAAGTTTTTCCTTTCCCCGATTGCATCTCCAATTCCATATTTAAAGAAGGTGAGTTATGGCCATAGTAATCGAATCTTGAAACAACCACTTCCAGCTGATCTTTGAAAGAACCAAGCTCAAGAAAAACAAAACTTTGGTGGCGAGATGGAGGGTTATGGGTTTTGCGAGAAAGGAGCCCCAAGACTCCTCGACCTAGGCCCACAATAGTTTGAAGGACGACTAGAGAGCATTGAATTGACAAAACATTGCTTGAACCTTGAGGCACTCAATGTCTGGTTCAACCCATTCATGCTTCAGGGAAATGCCATAGATATCTGCAACTTTCTCCACACTGAATGAAGATGAGATCGATTTAGAGGCCACACCAATAAGTCTAGACCCCTTCCCATCAAGCTGGAGAACTACATCTTTGAAAGA
>JASDQU011103163.1:9803-37626 GCA_032191745.1 Picea mariana
AGGAAGGACCTGGCAATTTCTCTGGTGGACGTAGCCCACACTGGGTGAACCACGTAAATCTGTGTCTCTCTTGTATTGTGTGTCTTCTGTGTTTTGTTTCTGCATTTGTTTTATTTTATTGCTCCGCGGTCCTGTTTTTCTAACAAAACTGAGTTCTAGCTCAGTTCCAGTTGGTCTTCAATAATGAAGATGAAGATGAGAAATTTTCTAGGTTCAAGAAGGTTCAAAGACCAGCATATACAACAGCGGTGGAGTTGTTGAGATCAGTCTCCAAGTGGGAGATTGTTGGTTGTGGAGCCTGATTATATTCTTGATTTAGAGGTCTTTTACTTTCAACTGTGTTTATACCCCATGAAGTATTTACACCCCAGAAGTATTTATTGCCTTGTAAAAGTATATTGTAATTTCATTGTAAATCTGGACCATTCAGATCTAATGATAGAGATTATGCTAGGGTTTTTTTCCCTAGAAGGCAACCCTCTTTTATGAGGGAAATGTATTGCGGCTATGTATGTTGGAGAGTATTGTATTCTGAGAGAGGAGACTGTGAGAGAAAGAAGAGGAAGTTACAGTGGGTTTTGCTGTAGGTTGTATCCCTTCATTTTGTTGGATAATAATAAAGAAAGGACCTGGCAATTTCTCTAGTGGACGTAGCCCACACTGGGTGAACCACGTAAATCTGTGTCTCTCTTGTATTGTGTATCTTTTGTGTTTTGTTTCCGCATTTGTTTTATTTTATTGCTCCACGGTCCTGTTTTTCTAACAGAAGGTAAGATTGATAACCAACCCATATAAATTTTGATTGATTCTAGAGCTATCCATATTTACATAAATGCTAACATTGTTGAAATATTTCACTTGCAAAGAAGTAAGCATAATAAATATTGGTTAGTTTAATTAGCCACGAGGGCGAAGATAAATACCAATGAGTTCATGAAAGATTTTCAAATAGACATGAATGGAATCAACACAAAGGTAGATGTAAACATCATACCATTGGGTTCATATGACTTTCTAATTGGCATGGATTGGTTTGAAAACCATCATTCTATCCGAGACTGTTACAAAAAATGAATGACATATATTGATGAGGAATGGAAGCAAGGAAAGATTCATCGCATTCCAAGAGTTGTAGCTATTAGATAGATTTCAACTATGAAGTTGAAGAAGAGATTCAGGAAGGGATTTCAAATGTTTGCAGCCCATATGGAGGAGGCAGCCAAAGATAAAGTGGAAAGCATTGAATACCATCTGGTCTTGAGGGAATTTGAAGATGTTTTTAGAGAAATTCTAGGATTTCCACCCAAGAGAGACATTGATTTCTCTATTGATTTGGTACTAGGAGCTACCCCAGTTTCCAAGACACCATACAAAATGGGTACACTAGAGTTAAAAGAGTTGCGGATGCAGCTTGAAGAGTTGTTAAAAAAGGGGTATATACGCCCAAGTGTGTTACCTTGGGGAGCCTCGATTATTTTTGTGAAGAACAAGGATGGAACCTTAAGGATGTGTATTGATTTCAGACAACTTAATAAGGTTACCATAAAGAATAAGTATCGTTTTCCAAGAATTGATGATTTGTTTGATCAATTGAAGGATGCAAAGATGTTTTCCAATATTAACTTGAGATTAGGCTATCATCAAGTAAGGATAAAGGAAGACGACATCAACAAGAAAACATTTAGAACAGGATATGGGCATTATGAATTCACAATAGTTCCATTTGGGCTATCAAATGCCCCAACAATTTTTATGTGTTTGATGAATGGAGTCTTCAGGGAATACCTGGACAAGTTTGTGATTGTGTTCCTATATGATATACTCGTCTATTCTAAATCAAATGAGGAACATGAGCATTATTTAATAATGTTTTTTTCATCCCTTTCGTCACCTAAATGAGAAAAATAAGGACGCTTACAAGTCTAGTTGGGTTATTTGGACTAGACAACAGTGAATGCAAGAGTTAGAAACATCAAGCATAGGAAATAAATAAAGAACTAAACTAATAACAATAAAAGAAACTAAACTAGAGTGCATAAGAGAAATAGAACAAAAAATAAACAACATGCATGCCACCAATGGATAAGTTTTATTAGTGGGAAAACACCAAAGAGAAAGGGAGACTTATGGGTCCCCTCTTCCTCCAAGGGAGGGCTCTTGATCCCCCAATGATTGATCTCTTCTTACAATTAGCAAACTAGAAGGAAATGGTGAAGAAATTTAAAGCTCATTCACTCAAGAGGTGATGTGAATGGACAAATGAAATGGTGCGTGTATGCTCTAGTGAGGAAAGAGGTTTCTCTAAGAGAATATAGGAGGCATAAAAATACAAATGAATTCCTTGAAAATATAGTGCACCCATGGCCTCTTTTTATAGAAAATCTTTGATGCATTATTCAACCAGTCTTTAGTGTGAACAAGGGGATCTTTAGGGCACCCTTATGTCTTTGACCAACCCCCCACTCGAATTCAGCTTGGGTTTGGGTGTCAAATCGACTTGGGAGATGAACCAGAAGCAAGTGGAAGGCCGACCAAAATCATAAATGTGTCATTCTGAGGTGTGCGTGGATTTTTGCATCCACGGTCACATATCAGGTGCATGTATGCTTTTCCGACATTTTTTTATTATTGCACGTGCGTGTGCTTCCTTTGTATCCTTAGTGCATGCTGATTTTATAACCAGGTGTATATTTTTGTGCCCTTTGGAAATGCATTTTTTGGGCCATGGATGAACTAATGGGTTTTTGGGGATGTTGGATTCCTGTAACCATTTGTGGACAAAATTTCATTAATAACAGATGCCCCCTGATGTGTGAGGTTAGGAGAATACGTATAGCCGAAATACATCAATGTTTCTCCTACTGAGAGTACTTGTGTAAGAAAGAGTGTTGAGAGGAATTGCAAGAGCGACCCATTGGATGGAGAGGAGAACTTGTAGGACCCAAACCTTTTACAAGGTGTGGAAAAATAAAACTGTGTTAAAACGAGGCGGGCATGCCCCATGCTCGTATCATGTAACTCAAAATGTGTTAAACATGAACTGAAGTTGTATGTTGATGGAGATAACTGCAGCGCCCTCCGAGGTGGTTTTATAATGGCAGAGGACAATTCTGATGGTGAACAAACTCTCAAAAGAGTTGATGACAACTGTAATAAGTGTCTATGATACGTAGGCATTGATAGCCTATCAAATTTCAAAGGTCTTCGGCAAATATAAAAACAACTGCAATAGTCACAAAGTAAGACCCACCGCAACATGATAAAGTTTTGAAGTCAAATGTCGTGGGGGTCAATGACAGCAGAGAGCAATGATGTGTCTCTCCGTGTTGTCTGAGACTCCTCATTATAAAGGTAATGAAAGCCAAGATACTGTCACCCTATTGGAAAGTGTGTTGATGTCGACAGAAAGGGAGATGTGACTCCAAGAAGAAAAGGGCTTCATGAAATCCATGGGATAAAATCAGGAACTGATGAGCAACATGGACATAGTTAAGATACGGGGAGACTCAATAATGCACTTGGTTGGGGATATTTGTGAAGGATAAGTGGCAACAACTATGCAACTGAATCTAGCATTAGGGGGATGACTAGACTGGGGTTAAATTGTGCCAGAGGCAAGAAAAAGTGGAAAAAATGAGAGATCAGGGGTACATGGACTGTGGGATATTCAGGGTTTATAGATAATTTCAACAGGAGTAGAAGATAATGAATGCCCCAACCAAGTGCGACATGGGTTTCTTTACTGGGAAAAGAAGGTTGCCAAAGTTGACGACAAAAAACTATGTAAAAGATGGAAACAAAGGTTTTGTACAATTACTAAATGAATAAAGAATAATTTGGGACAAGTTTGCAGATAGAAAAATGGGTGCCCCAGTGTAAGATGGCTTGGTCGGTGAGGGTGCAAGTTGCTTGGAAAATAGGTGGAGGGTGGGGGCCCCATAGGTGGGTTTCTGTATTAGGTAAAATGAATGGAGGACAATCTACAGATGGACAAACTAATGGTGAATGAGATGGAGGGATAATGATACTACGGAGGTACAGTCAAATGTGAACCATGATGAGATTGTGTGGGAGTCCATTATGGGGAAGCTAGCAGAATGAGGAGAAAGAGCATGCAGATGATTCTAAGGAATGAAAAGACTATGAGGATTCCTAGCCCTAGGAGGTGAAAACAACATGAGTGAAAAGGTCCCATAGGGGACTATGATGGGGGACAACTCATACGGGAGTGGGTGCTACCAGTTGACAATACTGAAATGCAGAGGAGGTGTGAGTACTGCAGCGCCGGATGAGGGGACCCTAGAGGAAAAAATTAGAGGGTGTGACTGGGAGATGCAATTGATATTCAAAGAGAATGATTACATTCCAATAGTGATCTTATACATGAAAGGGTCGTGCTGGCAGGTGGTGACCAAGTACCTGCACACATCAAAAACCAAATACCCTCTGTGAACGATATCTGAAAGTAAAGAATATATAACAATTATTTGAGAATTTTGAACATGAGCATGCGTACCTGAGCGTGATGTGAGAAAAATGCTCCCCGGGGGCCAAGGATGGATGGTGGCCCAGGGAAGGGTGTAATCAGGAACAGGTGGAGCTAGAAGGTTCTCAAGGGATTCCTGAGGAAGGAGCTCTACGACAAGTTGGACATCAGATAGTAAGGAAGCCTTTGTGGGAGGAAGGGTATCTCCAGGTTTTGTTCCATTGGATGATATGACACATACTTGTTCTAAGGGATGTATGAGCAGAGGTGCTCCATGGTATGTCCCTAGCAAGGATGGGTCTTTGAAAATTTTGAGACCCATCTCGATGAGTGGGCAGGCCTCAGGATTAGTGTGAACAAAGGGTATGATATTGTCAATGTTGGAGGAAGGGTTGGGCTCGTAATGTGATACTTGGTTGATAGTGATGATCCTCCTGTTGTGGGGGAAGACCATTGTGCGAAACATGGAAGAGGCCACAACCTTCATTGCATACATGTAGCTATGCCCAAATAAATTTTTGTAATCGAGCGGAGCATCGATAACTTCAATGTCAATGAGGATAGTCTTGCCCCCGAGTTCAACGGGGACATTTTGAAAGAGTCCTTCCGGTGAGGATGGTAGTCCATCATAAGCTCTCAGATTAATAGCAAATGGTATGAGCTCGGGGGAGCCAAGTGTTAGGACCCAGAAATGTCCCTTTTTCACTACATCTTTTGCCCATTCAACCTTCTCATTCCTAAGCTAAATGAATATTATAATGAGTACTAAGACCCTTTTTCCCAAGGTATGAACTATTCATATTGCTTTTATATTTTCATTTACTCAGCATGTTTGATTGGTAACGTTCATATATTTTACCCATGAAATGCTTTAACTAATGATCAAACTGCTTAGAACAACCCACTTTGAGAAACTCGTTGTTGCTACAACTATGTGCCAATCTTGGAAGCTATTAAATGACTGTTGCAACGGATGCCACCAATCCTGGAAGCTGTTACATGACTACAACAACAGAAGCCCGCCAATCCTGGAAGCTGTTACAACAGATGCCACCAGTCCTGTTGTTATACGACTACTGCAACACCTGCTGATTAGATATGATGGCTCACGATGTTGATCAAGGAGAGTTATATATTTTGCACTAATGATATCTAATGAACATCTTGCGAATCGAGGATTCTCAAGACTGTTCTGTTCATGTTTTACTGAATGAATTTGACTTTAAATAACATAGATTTTGTAATGAAAAAGTTTTTTTTTTTAATGCAGAAAGAAAAGTAACGCTTATTGTACACAAACATTTTTGAAAAATGAATGAAAGAGTGGATTGAATTTCTTTAGCATACTGTAACCTATTTCTATGAGCGGATTCAGTGAGAAGGAAAGGGCCCACCTTCCTCACTGATTCCCCTCTATTTTGAATTCTAGATTAGTTGTTTTAAATGAGAATGATTTAACTGTTAGACATTTATAGAATACCATTGTTGTTACAGTTTAGTTCCTTCTTGTTAGATGCGCATAAACTTGTCTCATGAGAATTAGAAGTCGATTGTTGAACATTGTTGGAGAACTGCTTTCCCTTTTTCTGCATTAGGTTAAAATCTTGTTTTCGAGAAATAAAAGTGTGAAGCACCTTCTTGCAATAAGTAGATTTCCTTTCTGCAAATAGTATAGAATTTCTTCCTGCAAAAGTAAATTGGAATTTAGATTAGAGTAGGCAATCCAGGGTTTTTATATATTCATCAGTTTAGATTGCAATTATGATTTCAAATTGTAGAACTCCAGTTGTATTAGCACAACAATGTTAGTGATAATGTTTGTTTTTTTAACTTCCCTACTACAATTAGATTAGAGATGATTTCATAATCTAGCATAGACTGTGCACAATTATCTTGAAATAACAGGCTTCCCTGGGTTGACAATTTATATTGAACACTTTGATTTTCTATTCAATTAGGCAATTAAAGTGCCCAACATTTTGGCGCCATTGTCGGGGAGGATAATTATAGATTTTTGTAAGAACATTAGTTTTCTTTCTTAGGAATGAATAGTCTGAATGAATCAAAAAACGCGAGAATGAATCCCCCAAAATACTAACCTTACAGGTACCCAAGGACGTGGAGGAAGAAATCCTAACATACTGGGAACACAAACCATTGTTGATGAGAATATAGCCAGAGCAAATTCCTCTTCAGGATCCATTTTTTTCCTTGCAAATACTCCAAGAAGACATGATCCAAAGTTAGCAGAAGATTTGTCACCAACAAATCAGCAAGCAACACTGGAGAACATTGAAGATCAAGGAAGTATAGCCTGCAACAGGGAAAATCTAGAAGAAGTTATTTATCATATCAATGGTTGGATAGTCACTAAAGAAGAGTGGGACGTTGTTTGGAGAGAAAGAGCACATATGGAGAATCAAGGGGATAATGAAGAAGAGCTCTACCAAGAGAATCCACATAACAAACAGGATCAGGTAAACAATAAAAATACTATCTCTACCCTAGTTTTTCCTATTTCTGATGTTCCCACATGAGGGATGGCTCCTATGAAAAACATACCTCTCTCAACTCTCTCAAATTTTCATGGATTATCTACTGAAGATCCGGATGAGTTTCTGTCTGAGTTTGACATTTTGTGTAGAATCTATGACTACACTACCACTGCGCAGAAGCTTAAACTGTTTCCAGCTACATTAAAGGGTAATGTGTTAAGATGTTTCATGAGCCTTGGAGGAGAAAACATTTCAACATGGGTACAAATGAGGTAGCTTTTCCTGAAAAAATACCAAGACTACTGTTGAACAAGAGAACGAAGAGAGGAACTATTCAAGATGTCACAGAAGGAGGACGAGACCCTTGAAGACTTTGTGGAGTGACTCCAATATAATCTACAAAAGTCTAGACATCCAGATGTGAGTAAGGACATTCTGAAAACCATTTTGCTAAAAGGAGTTAGAGAATATTGTTTAGATATGTTGAATATGCTTGGCAAGGGAGATATATCTAAGGAATCCTATGAGGACATTGTACATCTCTGCAAAAGATGTTCTCGAGGATCTACAAGGAATAAGTCATCTACCAAGGATACCACTTTTTCAAGGGTACAAAAATCAACCAATGGAGGAGAAACAAGAGCATAAATAGGTAATCTATTAGAAAATTTCAAAACAGAGATGATTAACTCTTTTGCCTCACAAATGGATACTTTGTAGGTCAAACAGAAACAAGTAGAATCATAGCAAGTATTCTGCATTTTCTGTCCGAAATGCAGAAAGAAACATCCACCAAGGGAGTGCCCACTGAATAGTGTCCAGGTATGCCTTATTTGTGAATTAGACCATGCCACTGACCAATGTCCTTCTCTACCAGATTTAAAAGAATCAATGAAGGCAACTAATGAGGAAGCGAAGATTGTCTATCTAATAACACAAAGAAGACAATGGCAGCCAAGAGGTCAAGGTATGAACTCTCAATTCTCTCCTACAGCCTTTAATTATTGGAACAATCAGCTACCATATGGCCAGACGAATGCCCCCCCTCCAAATCAAATGCCACCCTCTTATCAGGATCCCAATGCATGGTTACCTATACCCCAACGACAGAATCACTATGGGCAATGGAACCCATATGGGAGAGGCCCTCAACAACAAATTAGTTATCAAAGCCATCACCAACCGAACCCCTATCAACAAAAGTTCAAACCCCCGCACTAGTAGCAACAACTGCAATTGCCTCCCAATGCCTCACCAAACAATCCTCCCTTACAACCTTATATTCTTGTGCAACCTAACCCAAACCCAAATAATAAGGTTGTTCAGAACATAGACATACATAATTTTCTAGCCTTATCTATTACTCCTATGCCTTGTAATGAAATAAAATTAAGATCAAGGAGAATAGTTGAGCCAATAATTGAAGATTCTCCATCTTTAGAATCAGATAAGGAATTAGGGGAGAGACCATCTACTGATATAGAAGAAATTGGCCAACCCAATATAGAATCAACAAACCCACCATTCCCTAAAAGACTGAAAATTACCAAGCCTATGGAATTACCATCGTTCAATCTCCTAGGACAATTGCAAAATATGCACGTTAATATTCCACTACTACAAGCGATAAGGGATGTTCCTATTTATTCCAAGACTGTGAGGGACCTCTGTATCAGAAAGAATGGATGAAAACCTAAAGATCCCCTCACAGTGCATGTAGTGGGGGATTTGTCTGAGCTGATGTTAGGAAAAACTCCACCTATTAAATATGGAGGCCCAGGAAACCCTACAGTCACTGTTAAAATTAGACAGACATCTATTCCACATGTACTAGTTGACTTAGGGGCAACAATTAATATCATGCCAATAGAAACTACGTAGTTTCTGCAACTCGAAACACAAATCTGACCTACTCCTATTGTTCTAGAATTAGTTGATCTCTCTACCATCATACCAGAAGGAGTAATCAATGATTTAGTCATCTCAGTGGACTCATGGGAGTATCCTGCTGATTCTGTCATTTTGCAACCCAAATCCTGTCTGGGAGGCCATCCTCTAATTCTGGGATGACCATGGTTAGCTATAGCTAATGCTTTCATTGGTTGCAAATCTGGTTCCATGACCATATCTGATGGTTATGACACAAAAAAACTTACCCTGTATCCTCATGCAACACCCAGTGCAGAACCTAAAAATTATCTATGGATGGACACTGAGGATGTAAGTGTTCTGCCTATGCTAACTATAGGAAATGCCCTGAGTTTCAAATATGAGATGGAGGATGAGTTAATCAAATGCTTTATTTGTGACCCCTCTGCTGTTACACAAAACACGCACCACTAGTTGATCAGAGTCTTTGACCCTATGGCCCAGGAAGAAATGAACTTGGAAATGTTCTCAGAAACTGCTGACAATCAAATTGATTCAACTGTAACTACAGCCGCTGTAACAGCAGATGATGAAACAACAACAACTGAATTATTTACTAGAGTCAGTTCTAAGAGCGTCGATGTGGAAGTTGAACCTGGAAAAACCTTGAATATCAATCCCGATCTCTCCACTGCTGAAACTCGTCGATTGATGAAATTACTGACTGAACATAAATAAGCATTTTCCTGGGATTACATGGATATGAAAGGAATTCCCTATGAACTATGCACCCACCATATATACATCAAAGAAGAATTCCAACCCATTTGCCAACCGCAAAGGAGTATGAACCCAAACCTTAAAGAAATTGTTAAGGAAGAACTTCATAAACTTCTCAACGC
This sequence comes from Picea mariana, assembly GCA_032191745.1. NCBI lineage: Eukaryota > Viridiplantae > Streptophyta > Pinopsida > Pinales > Pinaceae > Picea > Picea mariana. Next base: position 19,556 of record JASDQU011103163.1, read on the forward strand.
TGGATTCATCTATCCTATATTAGACAGTGAGTGGGTATCACCATTGGTTATTGTGCCTAAAAATAATTGTAAGTGGAGAGTGTGTGTGGACTACAAAGCCCTGAATAAGGCCACGCAGAAGGATCATTTCCCTCTGCCATTTATTGATCAGGTTTTAGACAACCTAGCTGGAAACAAATTATTTTCTTTCCTAGATGGATTCAGTGGCTATAACCAGATAATAATTTCCCCACAGGACCAAGATAAGACCACCTTTACCAGCCCTGGGGGTACATTTTCCTACAAGGTTCTCCCATTTGGCTTGTGTAATGCACCAACGACTTTCCAGAGAGTTGTGATTGGTATTTTCTCTGATATGGTGAATGACTGTATGGAAATATTCATGGATGACTTTACACCTTATGGTATTGATTTCGAAGACACTTTGTCTAATCTGGAAAAAGTGCTCAAAAGATGTAGACAGTCTCATCTTTCTTTAAGTACATAAAAGTGTGTTGACGGCGAAATTGACCGTCCGTCAACTGGAAGAGTGGAACCGGTCCGGGGTTGTCTAATAACCCAAGTTGTTTGGAATGAACCACCCTGATGGGTTTAGCGGCTCCGTTAGCCGATCTAAGGTCCTAAGAAAAAAAGAAAAACTACTCTAAACTAACTAATCTAACTAAAACTAACTATTAAACAAACTAAACTAATCTAACTAAAAAGAAATAAAACAAACTAATAAACTAAACTAACTATTCTATATGTACAATCTACTAACTCTGCTAATTAACTATCTAACTACTAACATAAATAAATCTTATTCACAAAATGTACAATATCTACAATTTACAGATTTAGATAAAACCTGAAAAACTCATTAATATTCTATCCCAAGACAGAGAAAGATCTTTTTTTTGTTGATTTTATAATTTTATGAACATAAATAAAACAAAAACTAACTAAACTAAACAACTAATATATTAATTCTAACTATACATCTAAACTACAAATATATCTAACTAAAATACTAATATTACACTAACACACTAATGAAAATTAATCTCAAACTGACCTGGAGAAACACTCTAGATTTATCCTATGTATTGTGCTCGTCTTAGCTGATCGGAAGGAGGAAACCCACTCCAAATTATCCAGAAGCTTCTCGTAAACGATAAGCTGTAGTTCTCTTATGGTATGATCACAGGACAAACAAAACATAAAAATAACAACAATCTTATAATTTATAAATCTTCACAGTTAGATAAACCTGCATGCAAAGATCTATACATAATAATTCAATTGATGAAGAAGAGAAATCTGTCATTCATTAACTGAACAAGGTAATTGTTCTATTTTAGATTAATGAAAGAAATCAGACATGGATCACATTGATTAAATCATATCATTTTGCAAAAGAATATGATAGCTAAAGTAGTCACTAATCAAATGCAAATTGATAAGCATAAACATGAAACAAAAGACTGATATTATGAAAGCAAAAGCTGTAGAAAAACATCAACTCCTGTCTCTATTTGTATTAGAAATCCATAGCCTGGTTCTCCCACAAGTGAGGATGCCACTTATTACAAAAATAATAAGTATTTATAGGTTTTCCATAGGGTAAAACCTCCCTGTGGAAGTTATCAAAACTGTTTACATAAAATCTGGGAAGATCTCCCAAGTTTAACTAAACTAGGAACCTACAATGAAACTAAACACACAAATATCCCCTAGACTGTCCAGCATGTCCCATGCAATTTGAATTTACCTGAAAAGGGTAAAAAATGGACAAGTTAGAAGGATCCTTTATTAATAAAATAATAAAAATCTAATTCTACAGACTAGCTACAGAATCTTGCGATTCTGTAGTTAGTCTAAATAAGACACAGAATCAGCATTGAAATCAATTGAAAATCTTTTTAAAGAATTAAATTCAATTAACATCCAATTGCTCTTTAAAAACGAATCATTGAAATTGAAATGGTTATGTCGTTCGAATTCAAACAGGATGAAGATCAATCAAATGACTATAGAGATACGCGTACTTTGTTTCTTTTGTTACCACAAAATCGAACGAACAGAATCATAATTAACAGTTGTGAAAATGTTTGATATCAATTTGAAACTGATATAATTATGATGCCTTATCAACAGGAGATATGATCAAATCCAACAAGATCACTTCAAATCGTTATAACTGTATTGACATAGCAAACGATTCATGCCACAAAAATCAATTCAAATGAAATCATAACAAGATCTGATCGTTTGTTATTACAAATTGGGAAAACAAGATCGACTGACTCTGATCAAAATCGTTCCATTCAAATGAATTATAACCGGATTTGGTAGAGATAACTTAGGTTGACCAATTCGTTTTGCAAATTTAAATTCAAACAGAGCAACAATTATAATCTGAATCCAACTCATAAAACAATCTTGCCAACTCAAGATTTGGGATAATCCAATCAGAATAAGAGTGAATCGAACAGTAAAGGTTTTAACATAGTTATTACGAATCAAAACCATTCCACGATTCGGGCGCATTCGCATAGGCTTAAATGAGAGCATTGTTTTCATACGAAACAGAGTATTTCTTTCCAAATTGAAACCGAACAGAGTTGTATTCCTATTCTTAGAAGATTACATGACACAACATATTACAAGATTGTAACAACCAAACTCATTGAAATCGTTTGCCAATCACAACATATGAACCATAACGAAATAAAATCCAAACATGATCATATTCTAAATTGAGCATGAAAAACTTCCTGTTCGGAGTAGATACAAAAAAAATTCAATTGAAAGCAGACCATAAGTTTCGCTAACTCAATCAGACAAATGAACAAATCAAATCCAAACGAATACTATTCAAATCCAATAAAAATCTATCAATGGCTATACTGGGAATGATCAACTCATGTATCTAAAAAGAAATTCCATTTATTTTTAGGAAAGGGAAAAATATTCAGGATGAACACATTATAACAGAGCCATTGAGAAATATAAACAGAGCTATTCGAGGACCAAATTCCAATCACTATATTAACAACGATATCAAAATCCATACCTGTACGGCGAGCAGATGGCTTGATCACGACAATTTGGAGTTGATAACGGCTGTGGCCGATTCAACATTCTTGAAAACGATGGAGCCAGTTGTCTTCTGCTTCTTATCAGTTGCTTGGAGTTTGTCTCTTTGGCTGGTTAATACTGCAACTTGACTTTCCAGCGATTGAATTTTTGATTGGAGTATGGGAACATCGATGTAGTATCGTTCCAACCATAAATCACATTAGTCACACGACAAATGTCCGGGTTTCTGAAGAGAAGGCGAGGGTTTGGAAATATTGCTGAGGGTTTCGTTAGGCAATTTAATACCAGGGTAGCCAGGGTTATTCCCTAGGCAGGGGGGAAGATTCGTCACGAAATCATAAGATGGTTCGGGGCATAAACCCTGTGAGTAGGGGTACTAACTGTCTAGGAAACGTTCTACGTCAGAGTCCGAATCCTCACTAAGGATTATAGGCTTTGAATCAGCAGAGGGTTTAGGTTTGTTCCTAGCCATTCTCGAAATAAGCCGAGCATTCTTTTTACCCTTGGCATTAGTAGTAGGGTTTGCCTTAGCCTTTTTTCTCACAGGTTTCTTTATAGCCTCGGCCTTCTCAGTTCCAACGTCTGGTAAGTCAATAGCAGGGTCGACCGAAGGCTTAGGAGAGGGCAGTAGGATATGGAAGGGCACAGGTGGCCCGGCCTTGGTTTCATTTACCACAGGCTTATCAACCTGGATAGCGTCTGTATCATCAAAACCATTTCGAGCGATGAAAGCTCTCCAACTATCACCGTGTAAACCCAAGTAATAAACAATGATAAGTTTAATAAGTCCATGGTGGAACAGGCTACTGTCAGCCTTCTCCCTTTTAAACCTTTTAGACATTTTATATAGGCTACGCCGAAAGAAAAAGGGCATATTCAACGGGTATCCCATAAAATGCATTAGCAAACGCAGGTGGTAGAGAAACACAAGTCCATATCGACCTTCGCAGGTCACAAACTCCTTGACTATTATCAAGAGGTCATGACATCGTAGTTTAAGCAAGGATATGGTCATACCTCTGTCACAAGATGTGACCTTGCGGGAGACGAACAGTAGTGGCCATGGAACCTCTTCCACTTTTGAATTTTTGAACCAATGCTGGCTTGTGGCAGGTAACCCTGTAGCAAAACTAATAAAATTATCATCGATTTCCAACTGTATGTCACCCACCTTGGCTCTACATCCATCAAAAGTCAGGGCGAACTGCTGTGCCACAATTAGATTAAAACCCTCAAATCGTTGTACAAAGGTGAGCCATCCGTTATCCTCCAAGTCTTTCCGGGCATTGTCAAATAAAAGTAAGGCTTGGTTGCCGTTTGGATCGATTCGCATGACTGGTGCCATGGAGCCGAGCACATGGTAAGCCCAGGGTTTGAGTCATAACACACAAAGGAGAAAAGTGCACGAAGGGTTACCTGAGCTAACAGAGGTAAACGAGGATAAGGGATAGGCATAAATGGCATCATGTGAATGTGGTGGAGTTTATCTCTGCCATGCAAAATAGTTATTGCCAAATTACAACCGTCGGCTTATAGCTATTCTACCCATTATAATAAAGTTCAACAGTCATGTCACTTGGCCGACCAATGAATCCAATGGTAAGTGTATAAACCAACGCGCACCATCAACATTGTGCCATAGTTTTAAACCATCAACATACAATTTGAAACCAATACCAAATATTTAACCATGCGCCAATGTATTAGGTCATATCAATAGTTTAACCAATGTGCCAATGGGTCTTCATATAATCAACATACCAATAGTTATGAAAACATAAACATAGGCATTATATTAAAAGATATATATGAAGGATTTAATCATAACACATATGTATTTTTATGAAACCAATGGTCAAGTAGGTCAAATAACATGTAAATCCAAATGCCAATGCATTACAAACTCCATGAAACCAAGTTACACAATCAATACAAGAATGTCCAATGAGTATAGTTCGAAAGTTTTGCCAGCTGCATAACGATAAGTGAAATGTAAGCGCAATAGGAATATTGACAAGGAGGATAATGACAGATCAAAAATGATTTCAATGCGACTTCGAAAGACCAGTTTTCATGCTTACAGTCATGAAAACTAAACGAAGGCAAATGTGAAAATGTCGCAAAAATAAAAGTGTCTTTTATTTGAAAATTGCGACGAAAAATAGATGTTTGCAAAACATTGGTGTAGGCAGCTTATAAAACAGTTGGAAAAAGCTGATTGGCTGCCAACAATGGCGACACACTGGTAGAAGTAGTTATCTCTGCCAAAAGGAACAAATTCAGATTAGGACAACAAAGATAATTCCAACTCAAAAATGACAACCAAAAAACTGTATAAACATCATCATTAACCAACTATTCCAGCAGTGTTTCAAAAGATGAAAACTGATAACAATCTTAAGATCAGCAAGTCACGATATTAAAGATAAAATCCCCAATACTGTTGACAGAGACACTGCTGAAAGCAGCGTCCATAGCCTCGAAAAGGTTTCCATTTAACCCACTCTGACATCTGTATCATGCCAAGAAGTTCTGGATCAGAATAAAGGACTTTAAAGAGGATTCTTATTTGCTAATTTTCATATACCCGACATTGCTTCGCTGCCAGCAGGCATGTTCAGTACCCCGACGAAGTTGTCTTGGCGTCATGCATGCATTTACCCACTGCCAGCAGACCTGTTCAGTATCCCGGCGGGTTTACAAGCACTTCCCACAGCTCTTATTAATAATTTATTTTGTTTTCTTTTTTTCATAGATATATAGCTAAGCGAGGTGACGCTGAAAATTATGATATTTTAACACGTTTTTTCAAACCTCATCAGAATTTTTTCTTAGAACCGTCCTTTATCAAGATCCAGAGATGTTTCAAAAAAAAACTTCATAAGGCAGGGAGACATCTTTTGAGTCATTCCCTTAAGGAATAGGGACAACGTAAAAAGATAATAGATGATCATGACGAACTTTACTCAAAGATTGAAATCAACCATCTTCTTTTAAACAACAGACTTTTCAAACATAGATATCAATTTCAAAAATAAACCATTGATGTTTATACAAATTTTCTTAGTAGTTATTTCAGAAAAGGAATTTTCTATTGACTTTGTCTGAATAGATCGGTATACAGGCATGTGTATTTGAAAGAAAGCACCAGCTGATAAATTCAAAGAAAAATCGAAAACTAAAAGCAAATGAAAAAGCACACAAAAGCAAAATATGTACATAATATACAAGGGTTGTTATCAAGCAAAGTATATTTTCAAGGCTTGGTCATTCACCAGGTAGGTGTCAAGCTATCCTTCAAGATTCTACAATCGAAAAGAACTAGGACCCAACTTTTCAGCAATTAGAAATGGTCCAAGCCACAAATTTTGAAATTTGGTATGCTCTCCCTTTCCCTCATGCGGTTTGTCCCATTTCAGGACGAGGTCACCTACTTCAAAATTTCTATCAAAAGCAGAGCTAGCATCGAACCAACTTTTGACCAATTGTTGATGTTGATCTAACTTANCTTCTTGGATTTTCTGCGACAACTGAAGTGAAGGAAGAAGAATGTGAGGTGGCAGAATTGCTTCTCTGCCATAAACAAGAAAAAAGGGGGAGTTACCTACAATAGCTTTTGGTGTTACCCTATCAGCCCACAGCGCGTTCAGCAACGCATTGTGCCGATTCTTGTGATTTTCAACCACCGTTCTCTTGATGATTTTAATTAAGTTCTTGTTTGTGGATTCTGCCAATTCGTTGCCCTGGGGATAATAGTTAGCAGAATACTTTAGATTAATTCCTTTTTCCAAAGAGAACTCGCTCATATCAAGAGAGGAAAAGTAAGAAGCGTTGTCAAAGACTAAACGGTCAGGGATACCGAAACGAGTGATAATATTCGAATTTAGAAAGGCAATTACCTGACTGGTGTTGACAGTTCTTAACGTAGCAGCTTCAGACCATCGGGTAAAGTAATCCGTGGCTTTCAAAATAAACTTGTGCTGTTGAGAGGACGGGGGGTTAATTGGACCTATGATATCAAGGCCCCACTGCTGAAAAGGAGAATCTACCGAAACGGGTTGCAGAGGAAAGGCTGGTTTTTGTAACCGCCCTGAAGCTTTTTGACAAATGATACATTTACGACATAAGGCATGGGCGTCTCTAAAAAGCATGGGCCAGTAATAACCAGCTCTTAGAACTTTATGAGCAGTGGTTTCACCACCGAAGTGACCACCAGCTTCTCCTGCATGCAACTCGAGCAAGACTTTTTCTACTTCGTCTTTTTCAAGACAGCGCATCAGTACGCCGTCAAAATTTTGACAAAATAGGATACCATTAACCAAATGAAAGGAAGCGGACTTTAACATTAATGCTCTTCTCTTAGCGGGATCTAAGTGACGAGGTGTTGACCCATGTTCAAGACAGAATCTAATACCGTCATACCAAGGACTGACAGGGTTTTGCATGCAACAGATTAAACTTTGATCATGTTGTCTTAGGTATGATGTATCACTTTCTTCTTGCTATCTTACCACTGAATCAACAACTAACTTGCATAATCCTTGGCCTCTCACTATCTGAGATGGGGTGATTTCTAAGTCATACTCCTGCAAGGAGGTGACCCAGTTGGCTCTCTTCTCTCCTAGTTCCTTTTACACTAACAAGTTCCTCACGGCTGGGTAGGGGACAATGACTTTCTTCCTTGACTTCAAAATATAGGACTGGAAGTGCTTTAATGCTTTGAAAATAGTGTAGGCTTGCCGATCAACCACTGGATAGTTAAGTTCAGCTCCTTTGAAAGCAGAGCTCATAAAGGTGATGGGTACTTCATTGTTCTCGGTGTTCTTTTGGGTTAAGACGGCGGCATAGGAACGGTTAGAGGCAAAAGTATAAAGTGTAAAATCTTGAGAGAAGTCAGGGCTCATGAGAGATGGAGAATCTATTATGGCCTTCTTTATTGCATTAAAATCTTGATTTTCTATGGGTCCCTAGTGATATTGGGTGTCTTTCTTAATCAGATTCTGTAAAGGCCTGACCATTTTTGAGAAACTGGGGACGAATCTCCTCATGAAGTTAATCTGGCCTAAGAAAGACTGCATGTATTTTTTGGATGTAGGAGGGGGAAGTTTCGCGATGACTTGAGTCCTTTCGGGGTCAATAATCATCCCTTCACTAGACACAATGAATCCTAAGAGTTTACCTTGTTCTACTGCAAAGATGGAATTTTTGGGATTCAAGGAGATGTCGTATTTACGACATCGAAGTAGAACGGCTCATAAGTGAGCTAGATGATTGTCTTTGTTTTTAGAATATACAGTCACATCATCCAAGTAAACTACAACAAACTGATTGATTAAGCCTCGGAAAGCAATGTCCATTGCTCTCTGAAAAGTGGCACCAGCATTAATCAATCCAAAGGGCATTTTACGATAAGCGTAAGTGCCCCACGGGGTACGGAAGGTAGTTTTGAGTTGGTCTGGTGGAGACATCAGGACTTGATTATACCCTGAGAAACCATCTAGTAAGGATAGCCTCTCGGAACCAGATACCTGTTGAAGGATCTGTTCCATGGGTGGGACAGGATAGTTGTCTTTATCAGACGCTCTATTAAGGTTTCGAAAATCGACGCAGAGTCAGATTTCCCCATTTTTCTTCCTTACTGGGACGAGGTTAGAAACCCATTGAGTGTGCTTAACAGGAAAAATTATCTTAGCATTTAGGAGTTTATTCAATTCTTTTTGAATGGTCGGTTCTAGTTTAGGGTGCATTTTCCTCAGTTTTTGTTGAAAGGGCAAGGTTTGGGGTTTCATGGGAATAACATGTTGTATGATGTTAGGATCAAAAGTTTTGAGGTTATCATATGTCCATGCAAAGACATCTTTAAACTCTTTAAATAATTTAACAAATGCATCTTTTTCTTGTCGAGAACACCCCAACCCGAGATTAATGCATTGAGGATTTTCATTAGTTCCTAAGTTTACTTTTTCATAAGATAACGAGGAACTATTGGTTTTACAATTGACCATTTTTTAAAATTTATCTTCAAAATCATAAAACTTCTCTAATCTAATTACAGATTTGGGTATGGAATTTACCATGTTCGACAGAGCTTCAGGAGTTTTCGGATCAGGTATTACTGTAAAATCGTGCAAATTGTCATCATGCGTGCATTCGTCTATTACCGCGCCTTGAAAGGTTTCTTCCATGTGCAGAAAGTCGATGATCTACTGATCATCGTCAAAGACTCTCCAGTTCATGATATTGTCAGGAACAGATGGTCTGAACAACAACTCGACGGAGAATGCGTCTGGGGACAAGCCTTCTGCAGGAAGAAGTTTAGAAGCTACATTAGCTAATAAATCTGCTTCAGCATTATTTAATCTAGGAATGGAATTTATATTGAAAGCAGAAAATTTATTCATTAAACTCCATACCTCAGACTGATATTTTTTGAGATGCAGAGAAAGACAGTGGATAGAATCTCTTACCTGTCTAACCACTATTTCAGAGTCGCCAAAAACAACCAGGTTTTGAATGTTCATATCCAAAGCTTTTCTGAGACCTTGCAATAAGGCCTCATATTCTGTAGTATTATTAGTACATTCAAATTCTAGTCTACATGCAATTAATGTCTTGTTACCTGCTGGATCAATAATGACGCAGCCGACTCTAACTCCTTCTTTGGACTTTGACCCGTCAAAATAAAGAGACCAAATTTGATTTCCATCGGGCACATGGGACCGTTGTGTAGAAGTTGTTGGTTGCATATATGCTACAATCTCGGACTGTTGTTCTGGATTGGTGATAGGTGAAGCCTCGGCCATGAAATTGCCAAAGAAGGTGTCCATCCCTTGTACTTCGGGTGAATCAGCAGAAGGTGTGAATGGTTCATTGGGATCATTCAAATCTGTGACAGTGAACTTAAGGTAAGGTTCACAATTTACCTTGATCTTGTTAGGCTTGCCATTTTCCGGAAGCCATAGATGAGACCAATCTGTTGCGAAATAACCATGTAGCTGCTCCGACCAGTCCCTGCTTAAAAACAGACCATACACTTCTGGAATATCCACAACGATTATATCAATAACCTTATGAACCTTGGGGTTAGACGATAATCTAATAAGTACATTTTTTAGTTCGCCTATAACCTTAACATTGGTCCGATCAAGTTGTATGATTTTTAAAGTAGAGAGTTCAACTTCAGCGTTAATCTTCTGGCAGACAGACCATGGCATCGCATTGGATGATGCTCCTGAGTCTACCATACAATTATGTACGTTTCTATTGAAGATTTTGAAAGTTAACAATAAAGGAGGTACATTTTTGCGAGTACTAAGAGTAGTAGCTTGTGGCTTTTTACTCCCAATTTCTAAATCTATTTTATCTACATTATTTACAGGACTTATAGTAAGGCTTCCTTTATCTTGAGGATCAGGATTATTTTTAGTGGAAGTCTTCTGAGGGAATTTATTTTGCACAACCTTATTACTACTTGAATTGCCATTTTTGCCATTCTCAGAAATATTCTGTAACATTTTTTGAAGCAGAAATGGAAACTTCAATAACTCATAAATAGAAATGTTAGCCCTTAACTTTGTAAGATCTTCAACAACATCATAATCTAAGTTAGGGTTCACATTACTCTGTTTGGGCTCAGCTAATTTAGATTTCTTTGGAGGCGAAGTTGTAGTGTTTTCGGTAGAAGTTTTGTTTGTTGTCTTACTCCTGGTATTATAAGGATGAACTGTCTCGAAGTTAGCTTGAAAGATGCTATTCGAGAAGTGTCCAAAAATGTTTGGAGAAGACTCTTCTTCTTGAACTGTTTCTTGTTCAACTACCTCTTGAGGGATCTCAGGGGGCATCAAGTTATCTTGGGCTTCTAGAATTGTTTGAAGAGTGCATTGCAGAGTTTCTAGATTAAGGCCTTCCGTGGTTGGATTAGGTCGGTTGGTGGCAAAAGGATTCCGAAACGGGGGTTTGTAAGGTCCTTTACTCGATGAAGCTTCTTCGGTCAACCTTTTCAAGTCTATAACTTGATTTGATAGTTTTTGAACAACTTTAGTTAAGTTTTCTAAATCAGAGGTTTCAGGTTGTGTTTTACTTGAAGTGGGTCTGGGGAGGATTTCGATCTTCTTTTTGGAAGAAGAACTAGTCTCTGTTTCGTTGCTAGAAGAGTCTTTCAGACTAAGTATGTCTTTTTCAATCTGGCTGGCCTCCTCGAAGGCTTCTAACAACGTGGCTTTCTTAGAGCATTTAACCCAAATAGCTATACTCTGATGCAAAGCTTTAGTGTAGTAAGCTATTATAAGACTCTCAGCAGGCATGGAATCCGCAGGGATTCGGTTTTTAAGTGTTAGGAATATTTGATTAAAGTCTTTAACTTTTTCTTTTGGGTTCATTCTTAAGCTAGAAATATCCATGACTAGGACTTCTAGAGGCTTACCGTCTCCGAATTTTTCCAAAAAGCATGAATCAAACTTTTCCCAAGACACGATGGTATGGGGTTGTTGGGAAAAGTACCATGTGGATGCATTGCCCTCGAAAGTATAGGGGAACAACCTACAGACAACGTCTTCATGCTTGACATTGCGGAGTCTTATGGATAACATAACCTTTTTAATGTGATCTTCGGCAATCTGTTTTGAGTCAAGGTCAAACTTGGGAAGCCATTTCTCTGGATGTTTAGGTAAAGGGTGTTGAGCTCCAGGTACAACTACGGCATCCTAATCAAGCCAGGGTCTAGCAGGATTTTTCTGATTTTCCATTGGGGTAGTGGGTGTGGAAGGCTGAGAAGGGGAATCGCCTTCATCAGAGGAATCTCCTCTAGAAGAGGAAGGAGATGATGGAGATGGTGAAGGAGGTATCCCAGATCCTCCTGCAGAAGGATTTACGTTTGGATCTGAAGGATTCATAGTGAGGTTAGTGTCTTCTAATTGTTCTCTGATATCAGAGAATTCCAAAGGTTGACCCCATGGACGGTTTGGTTTCCTCAAACGAGCTAAGGCACTATGTGTTTTTATAAGAGATTGGCGGACAATCTCTTGTATGTCACCACCTGTAGGATTAGGGGTTGTTGGCTCAACTGTGATCTGAGGATCATTGGTTGAAGTAGTTGTTGTTTGAGGGGGGATATTATCGTTTGAATGGCTTCTATTCACAATAGGTGAACGATTAGGTGGAGGAGGAGTCTTGCGACCGCCTCGTGCCATTAATTAAATTTAGGCCCTCCTTCTGGCACCATTTGTTGATGGGCGAAATCGATCGTCCGTCAACTGGAAGAGTGGAACCGGTCCAGGGTTGTCTAATAACCCAAGCCGTTTGGAATGAACCACCCTGACGGGTTTAGCGGCTCCGTTAGCCGATCTAAGGTCCTAAGAAAAAAAGAAAAACTACTCTAAACTAACTAATCTAACTAAAACTAACTATTAAATAAACTAAACTAATCTAACTAAAAACAAATAAAACAAACTAATAAACTAAACTAACTATTCTATATGTACAATCTACTAACTAATACTATACTAACTCTACTAATTAACTATCTAACTACTAACATAAATAAATCTTATTCACAAAATGTACAATATCGACAATTTACAGATTTAGATACAACCTGAAAAACTCATTAATATTATGTCCCAAGACAGAGAAAGATCTTTTTTTTGTTGATTTTATAATTTTATGAACAGAAATAAAACAAAAACTAACTAAACTAAACAACTAATATATTAATTCTAACTATACATCTAAACTACAAATATATCTAACTAAAATACTAATATTACACTAACACACTAATGAAAATTAATCTCAAACTGATCTGGAGAAACGCTCCATATTTATCCTATGTATTGTGCTCGTCTTAGCTGATCGGAAGGAGGAAACCCGCTCCGAATTATCTAGAAGCTTCTCATAAACGATAAGTTGTAGTGCTCTTATGGTATGATCACAGGACAAACAAAACATAAAAATAACAATCATCTTATAATTTATAAATCTTCACAGTTAGATAAACCTGCATGCAAAGATCTATACATAATAATTCAATTGATGAAGAAGAGAAATCTGTCATTCATTAGCTAAGCAAGGTAATTGTTGTATTTTAGATTAATGAAAGAAATTAGACATGGATCACATTGATTAAATCATATCATTCTGCAAAAGAATATGATAGCTAAAGTAGTCACTAATCAAGTGAAAATTGATAAGCATAAACATGAAACAAAAGATTGATATTATGAAAGAGAAAGCTATAGAAAAACATCAACTCCTGTCTCTGTTTGTATTAGAAATCCATACCCTGGTTCTCCCACAAGTGAGGATGCCACTTATTACAAAAATAATAAGTATTTATAGGTTTTCCACAGGGTAAAACCTCCCTGTGGAAGTTATCAAAACTATTTACATAAAATCTGGGAAGATCTCCCAAGTTTAACTAAACTAGGAACCTACAATGAAACTAAACACACAAATATCCCCTAGACTATCCAGCATGTCCCATGCAATTCAAATTTACCTGAAAAGGGTCAAAAATGGACAAGTTAGAAGGATCCTTTATTAATAAAATAATAAAAATCTAATTCTACAGACTAGCTACAGAATCTTGCGATTATGTAGCTGGTCTAAATAAGCCACAGAATCAACATTAAAATCAATTGAAAATCTTTTTAAAGAATTAAATTCAATTAACACCCAATTGTTATTTAAAAACGAATCATTGAAATTGAAATGGTTATGCCATTCGAATTCAAACAGGATCGAGATCAATCAAATGATTATAGAGATACGCGTACTCTGTTTCTTTTGTTACCACAAAATCAAACGAACATAATCATAATTAATAGTTATGAAATCGTTTGATATCAATTTGAAACTGATATAATTATGCTGCCTTATCAACAGGATATATGATCGAATCCAACAAGATCACTTCAAATCGTTATAGTTGTATTGACATAGCAAATGATTCATGCCACGAAAATCAATTCAAATGAAATCATAACAGGATCCAATCGTTTGTTATTACAAATTGGGCAAACAAGATCAATTGACTCTGATCAAAATCGTTCCATTCAAATGAATTATAACCGGATTTGGTAGAGATAACCTAGGTTGACCAATTTATTTTGCAAATTTAAATTCAAACAGAGCAGCAATTATAATCTGAATCCAACTCATAAAACAATCTTGCCAACTCAAGATTTGGGATAATCCAATCAGAATAAGACCGAATTGAACAGTAAAGGTTTTAACATAGTTATTACGAATCAAAACCATTCCACGATTCGGGCGCATTCACACAGGCTTAAATGAGAGCATTGTTTTCATACGAAACAGAGTAGTTCTTTCCAAATTGAATCCGAACAGAGTTGTATTCCTGTTCTTAGAAGATTACATGACACAACATATTACAAGATCATAACAACCAAACTCATTGAAATCATTTTCCAATCACAGCATATGAACCATAAAGAAATCAAATCCAAACATGATCGTATTCTAAATTGAGCATGAAAAACTTCTTGTTCGTAGTAGATACAAAATGAATTCAATTGAAAGTAGACCATAAGTTTCGCTAACTCAATCAGACAAATGAACAAATCAAATCCAAACGAATACTATTCAAATCCAATAAAAATCTATCAATGGCTATATTGGGAATGATCAACTCATGTATCTAAAAAGAAATTTCATTTATTTTTAGGAAAGCGAGAAATATTCAGGATGAACACATTATAACAGAGCCATTGCGAAATATAAACAGAGCTATCCGAGGACCAAATTCCAATCACTATATTAACAACGATATCAAAATCCATACCTGTATGGCGAGCAGATGGCTTGATCACGACAATTTGGAGTTGATAACAGCTGTGGCCGTTTCAACATTCTTGAAAACGATGGAGCCAGTTGTCTTCTACTTCTTATCAGTTGCTTAGAGTTTGTCTCTTTGGATGGTTAATACTGCAACTTGACTTTCCAGTGATTTAATTTTTGATTGGAGTATGGGAACATCGATGTAGTATCGTTCCAACCATAAATCACATTGGTCACAGGACGACTATTCAAGTTTCAGAAGAGCAGGCGAGAGTTTGGACATATTGTTGAGGGTTTCGTTGGGCAATTTAATACCAGGGTAGCCAGGGTTATTCTTTAGGCAGGGGGGAAGATTCGTCACAAAATCATAAGATGGTTCGAGGCATAAACCCTGTGAGTAGGGGTACTCACTGGCTAGGAAACGTTCTACTTCAGAGTCTGAATCCTCACTAAGGTTATAGGCTTTGACTCAGCAAAGTGTTTAGGTTTGTTCCTAGCCATTCTCGAAATAAGCCGAGCATTCTTTTTACCCTTGGCATTAGTAGTAGGGTTTGCCTTAGCCTTTTGGCTCATAGGTTTCTTTGTAGCCTCGGCCTTCTCAGTTCCAACATCTGGTAAGTCAATAGCAGGTTTGACCGAAGGCTTAGGAGAGGGCAGTAGGATATGGAAGGGCACGGGTGGCTTGGCCTTGGTTTCATTTACCACAGGCTTGTCAACCTGGACAGGTTCTGTATCATCAAAACCATTTCGAGCGATGAAAGCTCTCCAGCTATCACCGTGTAAACTCAAGTAATAAACAATGATAAGTTTAATAAGTCCATGGTGGAATAGGCTACTGTCAGCCTTCTCCCTTTTAAACCTTTTATACATTTTATATAGGCTACACTGAAAGTAAAAGGGCATATTCAATGGGTATCGCATAAAATGCATTAAAAAACGCAAGTGGTAGAGAAACACGAGTCCATATCGACCTTCGCAGGTCACAAACGGCTTGACTATTATCAAGAGGTCATGACATCGTGGTTTAAGCAAGGATATGGGCATACCTCTGTCACAAGATGTGACCTTGTGGGAGACGAACAACAGTGGCCATGGAACCTCTTCCACTTTTGAATTTTTGAACCAACGCTGGCCTATGGCAGGTAACCCTGTAGTATAACTAATAAACTTCTCATCTATTTCCAACTGTATGTCGCCCACCTTGGCTCTACAGCCATCAAAAGTCAGGGCGAACTGTTGTGCCACAATTAGATTAAAACCCTCAAATCGTTGTACAAAGGTGAGCCATCCGTTATCCTCCAAGTCTTTCCAGGCATTGTCAAATAACAGTAAGGCTTGGTTGTCATTTGGCTCGATTCGCACAACTGGTGCCATGGAGCCGAGCACATGGTAAGCCCAGAGTTTGAATCATAACACACACAGGAGCAAAGTGAACGAAGGGTTACCCGATCTAACAGAGGTAAACGGGGATAAGGGATAGGCATAAATGTCATCGTGTGAAGGTGGTGGAGCTTATCTCTGCCATGCAAAATAGTTATTGCCAAAGTACAACCATCGGCTTATAGCTATTCTACCCATTATAATAAAGTTCAACAATCATGTCACTTGGATGACCAATGAATCCAACGGTAAGTGTATAAACCAATGCACGCCATCAACATTGTGCCATAGTTTTAAACCATCAACATACAATTTGAAACCAATACCAAATATTTAACCATGCGCCAATGTATCAGCTCATATCAATAGTTTAACCAATGTGCCAATGGGTCTTCATATAATCAACATACCAATATTTATGAAAACATAAACATAGGCATTATATTAAAAGATATATATGAAGGATTTAATCATAACACCTATGTATTTTTATGAAACCAATGGTCAAGTAGGTCAAATAACATGTAAATCCAAATGCCAATGCATTACAAACTCCATGAAACCAAGTCACACAATCAATACAAGAATGTCCAATGAGTATAGTTCGAAAGTTTTTCTAGCTGCATAACAATAAGTGAAATGTAAGCGCAATAGGAATATTGACAAGGAGGATAATGACAGTTCAAAAATGATTTCAATGCGACTTTGAATAACCAGTTTTCATGCTTACAGTCGTGAAAACTAAACGAAGGCAAATGTTGCAAAAATAAAAGTTTCGTTTATTTGAAAATTGCGACAAAAAATAGATGTTTGCAAAACATTGGTGTAGGCAGCTTATAAAACAGTGGAAAAAAGCTGATTGGCTGCCAACAAAGTGCCATATGATGATGCGCGAAGGGGTAGTGCTGGGACACTTCATCTCTTATGCAGGAATTCAGGTAGATCCAGCCAAAATCTAGGTAATTTTGGAAATTCCAACTCCATCAACTCAGAAAAAGGTAAGAAGTTTTTTAGGGCGCACTGGGTATTACAAGAGATTCATTAAAAAATTATCTAAACTTGCCTCTCCATTGTTTTTTCTACTAACAAAAGATGTTGACTTTCATTGGACTGACAACTGTGAATTGTCTTTTGCAGATCTTAAACAAAAATTGCCCACAACTCCCATCTTGAGAGGGCCCAATTGGGCTCTACCTTTTCACATTTCTTTAGATGCCTCAGACACTGCAATTGGTGTAGTACTAGGGCAACAGGAGGAAAAATAACCCTACGCTATCTACTATATCAACAAGAACATGGCTCCTGCTGAGTTAAATTACATAGTCACTGAAAGAGAATTCCTAGCAGTAGTTTATGCAATCAATAAATTCAGGTATTATGTAACTGGTTATCCCACATTTATTCATACTAATAATACAACCATTAAATATCTAATGAATAAACCTATTACTAATGCCCAAGTGAAAAGATGGTTGTTACTACTGCAAGAATTTGACATCACTATAGTGGATAGACCAGAAAAAGAAAATGTGGTTGTTGATTTTCTCTCAAGATTACATATAAATGATGATAATTCACCTTGGTATGCAGACATTGTTAATTATTTGGTTGCAGTGAAGGTACCTCCACATCTTTCTCCTTGAGAAAGAAGGAAGATTATTCAAAAGAGTGCTAGGTATAGTTGGATAGGAGGATACCTCTCCTACATAGGCCTAGACCAAGAAATTAGGAGATGTGTGAGGGATGATGAAGTTTATGATCTGCTGAAAGCTTGCCATGATGGTCCATGTGGGGGTCATTTTGCTGATAAAAGG
>JASDQU011103164.1:0-12562 GCA_032191745.1 Picea mariana
GGGGAGAGGGAGGAAGGGAGGAAGAAAATAGGAGAGAGTGGGATAAGGAGAGAAAGAGGGAGTGAGAGTGAGTGAGAGAGAGACAGACCAATTCTGCAAGAATGACCCAAAGGTTCTAGTATTGAAACATGCCTCGCAAGTGTTGTCCTTCTGGCCATACGCCCATGAAAATTTTTGAGATGAAATATTCACAGAAAATGCCCAGGACTACAATGAGGTGGTGGCAAGGATCGATGACCCTAAAATGACAAGGTTCATAGCCATGAGTCTGGATGAATAGACGACAACCATAGAGAAATCTGCTCAAGAGGCCCTCAAAGCCATGGATGATTTTAAGGATGGAAATTTATTTTAGAATGTAGAAACCTTGGCAAATCTTACTAATCCTTCATATGCCAAAAATAAATGATTGGCAATATTTTTGTAAAAATATTCAAATTTCCATATATTTTATATAGTTTTTATAAATTTTTGGCGGTTTTTAAGGTAAAATAAATTTATCCTATAGAATTTGGGTGAATCATTTTTAAAATAGAGAATCTCGTTTTTGGAAAAACCATGGAAAATTATCCCATGAGAGAAATTTAGCCCATAAAGTCATCCCTACGAGTCAGAAGCAGAGAAGAAATTAAAGTGGCTAAAGTGGGAGAGGCCCCCCTAGTAACCCCGGTGCAAGATAGAGGGTTCCCTATGACTTAGGATGCGTGGGAGAGGGGGTTACTCATGATAGAATAGGGACAACGCATAATTGATCAATTGAATGATGACCTGGACCTCACAGGAATGAGAGGGTCCTCTGTCGACAACCCATATGAGAGCTAGATAGGCCCAAGAGGCCCTGAACTGATAGACATCGGTGAAATCGCTGGGTTATACGACCCTGAAATCAAAACTTCATAGGCCACATCACCAGTGGGTGTTTCAACCCAACCAGATATAGTTGGGGTATCAGTGGGGGAAAATTCACTAGACCCCCTCCGCAAATTAATAAACATATATGATGATGAAGAGATCCTGAAGGTATCCATTATGACCCCTGTACATATCATAGAGGAAACAGAGCTAGAAAAGAAATATTCCCCAACTCCTGATGCTCAAATTTAGGGGCTTCCACAGAATGAACAAGAAGTCGAGAGTGTCATAAACACTGATCTTCCCAATGCACCAAAGACCCAAATGGATAGTCTGAAGGATGAGCCAAGGATGGTCAAACAAATGGGAGAAACTCCACAACAAGAAATCGATGTCTCAACAAACAATAATCAAGTAAGCATCGAGCCTACCCTCGATGCCTCAATTTTAATTGGTACTCAAATTATCGAGGCACAACAAACAGAAGCCAAGACTTTGGAACAGAGGGAATAAGTTCAAGAACCCAATCTTGAAAAAATATATAACATCGGAAGCCTGGGAAATACGATCACCTGGGGAGATCAACAAATCCCCGAGCCTGTGGATGAAGTCGCTAACATACATGCCATTTCCTATGACCATAAAAGGAAATTCATTATGCAGAGGACCACTAAGAAGAGGAGGATCACTCTGGATCGCTCCATCCTCATCACCACGGAGGAAAATCTAATAAATACTGAGTATGCCAAAACATCCGAACTTATCGAAGAAGGGATGGAAATCACTGATGCCACCTTGGACAGAGAAAAAAGGGATGAAGAGGAGCTAGATACTGCTCTGAAAGAATTGGAACATTTGCACCACTTGGAGAAATATTACCAAGACACCACACATGCCATGGTGTTCCTAAGGATCGAATTCAAGGAGGCCTATATAAAATTTACAGATGAACGACAGCTATTCACTGCGAGGATAGCTGAGCTGCAAGAAGACATGTTGTTGGCCCTTGACCAAGTTTTGGGAGTTTCTTGGTCATGTTGACCTATTTTGAGACTTTGACATCCTGTCGAAGGAGGAGCACAAGATGAAGTGGATATCACGTGATCTCGGCCCCCTTTTGGGCCCCTTTTTGGGTTTTTGGGAATATTTAACGGGAATGAGATGTCGGCCCATGGGTTCACCCATGTTTAGGCCTATTTTGTATTTATAAATAGAAGGATAGACAATGTAAGGAAGAGGAGAATAGTTCATCTATGTGATGTGAATGTATACTAAGTGTGAGTAGAGTCTATAAGTTATTTGTGCATGAATATAAGAGACTTGCAAAGCTAAGTGCAGGTCCTTGTAGTGTATTATGGAGAGCTTAGTGCTATAGCTAAAGGAAGAAGGATCTAGCGAGCTGTGCAGATCTTCTATCCTATGCGGGGTAAGGGTTTTGATGGCTCTGTGTTAGTAACCGATTGACCAAAGACAATAAAGAAGAAGAGTTGGTGGACGTAGCCCCAGGGTGGGGGTGAACCACATAAACATTGTTTGATGTTCTTTGTGCTTTGTCTTGATGTGTTCTGTTATCACTCCAGGAAACTCTCCTAGGCTGTAAGTCAAAGATGCCTGGTAACTTCATATTTTTGGAAACTATTTTATCAATAAGTGATGTGGTTTTGGATCAAGATGAATATATAAGGGCTGGAATGTGTCTTTAAGACTATCTAGTAATATCAAATATTACAAGGCCTTCTAAGAATGTAATCAAACAAGGATTAATCAAATAGAATAGAAGATAGTTGTTTGAACCGAATTATACTCATATAAAACAATAAGCAAAATGGGTTTAGAAACTAAGGAAATAACTTATGATTCTTAACTTAATCATTCAAGTAGTGAGATGACAGTCACTTGTAGATCGAATAAGAATTAATAAAGAAATCATTCACTCATAAGATATCATAGAATAGAGAAGAAAGGTCTGAAAACATAGATGAAGGAAGCTTGCAATCTTTCATATATTAAGAATAAGTCTCATTTACAGTAGCAACATATAGAAACCAAAATCGAACCCTTAGTTCATCTTCTACCTTTATCTTTATAGCTTTACAATATAGTTTTGAGATCCTAAAAGCATGGATCAGATGTGCTAAAGATAGAAAGTCAAAATTCAGTTTGCAAAAGATAAGGAATGATCCTCAAAATGAGGTCATCCCACACTTCATGGTCTTCGTATCTTGTAGAGTCCTTGTGCAGTGAAGAATAGCCTTCCAAGGCTGAGTGTTGACTCTCCCAAGAGATACAATTCAAATTTGTTGAAGTGTGCAAAACCCTAATTTTCTGCCTTTGAAAAAGGTACCAAAAATGATTGAAACAGCTCTTCTTTCCCTTATCCATAAAAAATGGCTATTGGATCTGACTTGATAATTCAAAAAATGTCCATTCGAAGAGGTTTCAAACCATTCCAACTCAAAAAAATCTCAATCTGGGCAAAAATTCAGTCATTCTGGTAGTGACAGGCTTTTGGTGGTTAACATAAAAGACTCCTGGGTGGATTAACTACCAAAATCTCCGCTTTTGGTGGTTAATGAACAGTCATTCTGTTCGCTTAAACCATTGAAAACTTTTCTTTGTCAAAACTTCAAAATTTCCAAAAATGATTACCTTGATGCTTCGCTGAGTGTTCAAGGTTTTTTGGATGATGCAGTTCCTCTTCATGCAGATCTTCAAACTTCAACTTGTCGTGTGGAAGATTGTGGTAAATCTACCATGGTTGTAGCTAAGTTGGCTAGAGTTTCCAAACCTATTTGCTCCTATGTTGGCGATTGAGAATCTTTTAATTTCAGCCTCAGAATTCTAAGTTGCCTGTATAACTTCATGTTCTCCCTTATCAACACCCTATTCCTATCTTTGATCTTATCATGCTTTTCTTTGAGGATTTGGTTTATGTTGAAAATATATGCATTTATTTCAGTCAAGTCTGTATTTTCCTTTTTAATAACTCTTTCTAAGACTTCCATTTCATAGACTTATTGCACGGGTTTATTGATTTTCCATGCCTTAGATACTTTAGGCTTGCTTGAAGAATCTTTTGCCAATAGTGGACTGTGTGACTCTGGAGGAGTTGGTGAGGGCAAGTTGGGACAATCTTCTGCAACTTGTCCAGCTTGTTCATCACCTTGTGTCTCTGCTAACTCTTGTTCTAGCTCCGAGTCACTATATGGTAAGTTTAAACGGTTACTTCCTTCAGCAAGGTCCTCGGTCTGTTCACCCTCAAGCTGTAACTTTATTTTGGTTCTTTTTATTTTAACAGAGGATGATTCTATCATATCTCTTGGTGGTGAGATACCCTTTCATTTTCTATGACTGCTTTTAGGAGTAATGGTCCTCTTAGTGGCAACTTTTTTACCCTTCTCCTCTTGCTTCCAATCAGTCTGGAATTCATTCCAGAAGAGGAAGTAGTTTCAATCTACCTATCTTTTCTTCAATGACTCCTTGACAATGAGAGCAATGAGACCTTGATAAGACAATATACTTGCCACCTTAGAGGGCTTGGACTTGACTTGCCTAGCCATTTTTGTGAGGGCTTTGTGCAAGTAAAATGGTAAATTGATGGGAGATCTCCCTGTGAAGTGATTTGAAAGTTTGAAGTGGTAGAACATGACTCTGTTGTATCTACCTTCATAGGTGATATAGACAAAGATTGCCTTCAGGAGAGATTGCCATTTAGGTTCTAGATAAGACATTGGTATGTATTTTTTCCATATAAGATCTTTGTGCAGAGGATGTAGGTAGGATCTAAATTCAATGTTTGAAGGTACAATTGATTTGAACCAACAATCACCTATTCTGGGAAGACCAGTGAACTCAGCTATGGCTGCCTCATCAACCACAAACTACTCCTTTCCCATTGTTTTTGTTCTTCCATCATATGATCTAGCAAAGGTCTCGGACACCTGTTGGTGAAAATCTGCCAGTTTTTCACAATACGTATATACTCCAGTTTGCTTGAAAAAATCGGCCACCTCAAGGTGAGCCTCAAGGTACCAAACTCCATCCAATTCATCCCTTAGAACTGACCCTGCTTTCGGCATTTAGTAAATGCTGAGTGTACTTGCAATTTAAGAAAAACTTTGTTCCAGAGAGACAAAGACTCTATGATTTAGGGTGACAGGGAGTATGACTCAGAGAAAAACAAATGGGACAGGGTGACTTAGAGTTCTGATCGCAAATCCCAATCACTAACCAAATTTAGGCAATAGACTGACTAAATATACGCCGAAAATTTCGAGTTTCAGTGAGATATATAATTAAATTGAAACAATATGGGCTTTGAACTACCTGATGACTCGACTTGGCTTTATTGGAATGACAATTGACTTGATAATGATCTACTGAAATTGAACTGCACTCGAAAATCACCACAAAAATGGGACTATGGTCTCTGGATATGCGTTTTCTTGATGAAATCACGGGCTCAAGACTGTCACAATGACTCCCAGATTCGAATTGATAATAAATGGAGATCAAATCAGAGATTAATCGGGGTCATAAGGGATTTGTGTCCTCGTGACTGGAGATAGTGAGGATCTATGTGACTAATCATTTCTGTTAGTTGGGAAACACGCATGAGTTTCTGTGTCTTTGTCAAACCTTAATTTTGAAATGACAAATGCAGTTAAAAGGACAACAAGGTATCAATCTTCAGATAGATACAACAATAACATGCATACCTTACCACCTCCATGGACTTGTGAGGGTTAAGTCTTCATGCTTGCGCCAATTGACAACTGGCTTGTGTGAAAGTATGGGCTTTTCATTTTTTCCTGTTGAAATCTTTTCGATAGTTAACCATGCTTTTATTTTCCCTCTTAACTACCGAGAATTAAGGCTTTCGATGGTTAATGAGTGCATTTCAGGCTCGCCTAAACCACCGAAACCTGAGATTTTGTCTTTTGCTTGACCAAACCAAATCAAAAGTTATTTCTAAGTTTATTTATACAAAACAGACTCTCTAACTTACCTACAAAAATTTAGAAATAAATTTTGGACCACAATCTATCACCTAAAAAGCAAAATCTCCACCAATTTATTTGAGGAGATAACATGTTTATATGTTATATGTTAAGTTCTCTGATATGTTTAGATAGATATATTTATTCTTTGTGCTTATTATATGTGAGAATGTTAGATCTAGTCTAGATAGTCATGCTTAGTGATTGATATGGTAATTCTGATCCATTTGTAGATGCTAAGTGCTTGAGTACGGTAGATTAGTGTGAATACTATGAAGCTCTGTTGTATCAGTGAAGTGAATAGTGATTACATATTAAGGAACTAATGGTGCTAAGAGATGTATTAAGTATTATAATCATAGATTTTTTTCCCAGCTAAGGTTGCAGACACCTGAGTCTTGCAACCACCCCTACCTCTACATCGGGTGAGACTTCATCTGCTTCATAGGTGTTGCCAAAATGGTCGGTAGTTTAGTCTTTGTTGGTGTGTTGTTGTAGCATTGAACCCTGAGTCTGCCCCTGTGCCAACAAATGGATCCGTTTGTTGGGACTTGAAACTATGATTGGTAGGAACTAAGAAAGAAGAAGCTTTGTGTAAAGACTCATCCTGAAATTGTGAAAGCTCTGTGTGTAGATCTGTGATCTAGTCCGCAATATTCTACTTGACTTATAAAGCTCTGTGCTAAAGAAAGAAGGTCATATATGAAATAAAGAAGCTCGATCTGAAGGAAAGAAGCAAGATCTGGATGCTTGGCACTCTAGGAAAGGTAAAAGTAAGAACGTTTGATTTAAAGAGGTAAGATCTACAAGCTCTATGATCTGATAAAGGTAAGAATAGTTAAAAAATTTAGATCTAGAATTTTTTTTCTCTGTAGAAGTAAGATAAGTGGAAATTTTTAATTCTAGAATATGGATCTAGGTATCTTTAATAGATTCTATCCTAGTTTGAAAACTAGGGTATTAATAGATGAAATAAGGTTTGATATGAATAGATCTGATAAGAGCAGTGAAAGATATGTTATACCAATGCATAGAAAGAATGTTTGGACTAACAAATGGATGCAAGATCGTAGAAATAATTTATTGCAGGTTACATCCTATGATCTTAGTGCATAGCACAAAGGAGGTCGAGGATCATTTAAAAGAAAGAGAGGATTAACCCTTTGTTACAGTTGCAGAAGACCGAGACATCTTGCTAAGGAATGCCCTGGTGGAAGACCTAGTTGTCTTTGTTGTAAATCTCTAGAGAATGAAGTGTTATATTGCCCTAGAATGATTGCTAAACTTGAAAGTATGAACATAAGACAAGAAAACCCTAAGACAGATCTAGAAACTAAAGCTATAGAAAAACCCTAGAAATAATCAGAGAAGGTATTACTACAGATGAAAGTCAGCTTGGATGACCATTGACATGCTAGACTATCAGAGATATTTAAAGACAAGGATTTCCTTGAATAAAGAATATGATAATTTGACATTGACTGTGTTCTAGATGAGGAAACACAAGTGAATATCATGACAGAAAGAACTTGGGAAGTTATAGGAAGACATGTTATGATCCCTTCACTAGGAGGAATAGGGTTATTCAAAGGAAAACTGGTAAACCTATGTGGGAGGCTCACTCAAATACCTATGACTGTCCATGGAACATCAAAAAAAGAAGATTTTGATATTATTCAATTTATTGAGAACCACACCCCATTTACCATGTTAATAGGAAAACCTTAGATTGATAGAGATCAAGCGAGACGAAAAGAAGAAGAATAATTTTTGGAATAGAAGAAGCAAGAGTTAAAAGTTTTCATGACCAGAAAGATCACACAATTGATTGAAGAAAAGGAGAAGATATTGAAGATGTTTAATGATGGTAACCCAGCTGTCAAAGTTAAGAGAACTCTAGAGAATCTATAGAATATTGAATTACCTATCCTAGATAAAGAAGAAGTCTTATCTAGGAATCTTAGGAAAGAATCTCAACAGTGCACAGTGACTATGTTAAAAGAAGATAAGAATCAAAATGGAAAAATAACTACCAAGATGAAGCTCACTGGAAAAAAGGTTCGACATTTAATAAAGAAGAGGGCTAAGACTAAAAATTTACAGAAGGTTCTAGAAGAGACCTCGCAAAAAGAAAAATTGTAGAATTGGAGCTTCACCAGGATATCAAAATAGTGACACATGGCACTTCTCCATGACGAAGCAATATAGTCGTTCGGGTCGGTATATCCATTTGACTCCCACTTCGAACAGGCAGAAAAGAAATAAAGGATTTTCATCATACCATTGGGCTGCACCATAAAGAATCGAACAGGAGTTAATGGAGGCTCATACCCATTGTAAGCACATCATTGTCAAGTTACCTATTTATCACATTGCGCCATGCACCGAGAACACTTTTTTTCTAATTGAGAATTCGAGTCCATAGACTAAGCCAAGTTTATACAGTGATCATTGTGCTCTCCCTCTCTATCTCATTACTGTGTCTAAGTTGTTTCCCTAACCTATGAATTGTTCACCCCTAGTGTGTATGTCATAAGCATTTAGAGCTGCAGAAAAATATGTTGAGGAAGTTTTGATTGACTTGATGACTGAGAAAGCCATGTCGATGTTTGAAGGTATCTAGGCTTCATCCAAAAAAATAGTGCAAGTGTCCCCATCCACTACTCACAGAGCTGGACCGTCTCGTGAAAGGAAAACTAAGCACAAGGATGACTTAGCGAATGCTAATATGATTCTAAGCATCCTACCTACCTATATGCCACCTCTGAGAGTTGTAATAAACTGAGACAGTGTGCCCATAGACTTTGAATATGAATTGGTCATTGCATACCTCCCAAAGGGGATATGTGAAGTCCGCGAAGACCAATATAATATCAAAGCATTGAAGTTTAGTGACTTCAACCTTAGTGAAAGGAAGGTGTATAACATGCTTTCCCTTCATAAGTATCTAACAAGAACCAAGGGAAAGAACTCGAATATCATACCCCAATCATGGAACATGAACCTCACGCAGTCCACCCTCCTCAACGTTATGAAGATCCCTCACTTCGGAAGGCACCAAGAAGTGAATGCATGTGTCTAGATATTGTTGTCCTACTACCATGACAGATATTTATGGTTGAATCACCGTATCACAGTGGATCCGACATTGATTAATCAGATCACAGGTTTGAGCATGCAAGGCCCTGACCCACATAATTTCTATCCTGGGAAAACCATGGATCATGCTCTTGCGCAGAAGATAAAAGACACCTACAGGGATGTCAAGAAGGGAGGGAGAGGCTACAAGGTAGCCTCTATCCAGAGCGAGGCAATGCGCCTAGCCTATCAATTGATCGCAGGAAAGTTGGTTTGCAATAACTGACCAACCCATGTGATTTTATTTGTACTTGACCTCGTAGTAAAGTGCATGGAGGGCCTACAAATGAATTGGGTGAAGAACCTTGTGAACCAGTTGGAATTGGATTGCAGGGAAGTGCAATATCAAGGATATGAGTTCCACATCAACTATATTCTCATTTTGATCTCTTTCATCACATGGGAGATGTCGGAAGGTGCGACCTTTCCGGACATCAAGTCGTTTGAACCTCTGGCCACGAATTTTAATACACTATGGTACTCGAACAACATGAACAAGAAGTGGAAATCAAATGTTGTCTTCCACACTTATTACAACCAATTGAATGTAGCCATCCAGTATACGCCTCATATAAACCCGAACACTCTCCACAGATTCAGGCCCTTGATGAAATTCAGCGCAGACTACCATTTCATCTATATCATAGCACACACTAATGAGCATAAACAATAGTTGTAGTCATACTACAAGTTGACGGAGGATGAATTGGAAGAGATTACCAAGGAATGGTTGGTGGACCTCTTTTTTCCAGTGGACCTTGCAGATATGTCTGATGTTGACAGTCTAGAAACTTTGACGGATATACCTGGACCTAGAAAGACAAAGAAGACCAAAGAGTTCCATGATTTAGATAGTGCATCCATGAAGACCACTTCCATCTCAGCACAATAAGGAGGAGATGGAGAAGATATAGATGGCACAGAAATTGAACTGAAGAAAGGAGAAGTTACATCATCTAGAGACGAGGAGGACCCCTCAAAGAAAAGGAAGGTTTCCCCTCTAAAACCTTCTTCAAGGAAGAAATTGAAAGCAACCAATACCAAATTTGAGACCACCCTCACCTCAGACGACTTTGACTTCATCGTTGCAGCACTGAAAGATGCTTCATTAGAGATAGTAGAGAAGCAGGAAGCTAAGAAGGAGGAGGTGTTTAGTCAGATTAAGGATGAGCTCCAAGGGTTGTAGTAGGAAATGCATTCTAGTCGCCCAATTTCCATTGTGCCTCTATCGATAGGACCATCAAAACTAGGTGATAAGCTAGCACAACTACACTGAATTGCTGATATAGTCGAAGCTCTCCTTCGAAGAGCTCAGGAAGAGATAGCACGAGTCACATAGGCTTTAGCACAAATATAGATAGACCTAGAGGAGAAACGCAGTGCTGTAGAATGGAAAAAGTTGGCTCTGCAAGCGAAGTGGGATGAATAAAAAGTACAGTTACAATAAAGTAAGGAACAATTGCTCGCCGAGAAACTCAAAGTTAAGGAAATGGTTCACAGAGCACTTCTCTATGTCACAGTCATCAAAATAAGGGTCAAAGAGAGAGTCCCATAGCAGGTGGCACAACTCAAATAAGTAATCCAACAGCTCCAACAACACATAGTAGACTTGGAGCTCTGCAATGTGCCTAAGACCCCTCAAGACGTAAGGGACCAACAAGAAGCAATTGCCCACAACGCAGTTGATATATTAAAAGTTCTTTCCTTGGAGTGAAAGAAACTGAGTAAACAAAGCATCCAAACATACGAGAACCTCACTAAGAACCTAGAGTTACAGACACTGGAGTCCCATCTCCAGGAAGAAAAGAAGCACGTATATACACTATAGGCGCAGCTGAAGGCCTTGTCAGTTGTAGAATGAATGAAGAGGTCTCATAAACAATGCACATCTTAGTAGTAGATCCATATTCTTCAAAGAAATGTGATGGAAGTCACTCAATGACTTCAACATGTGAAAGATAAGGCATGCTTGTTGTTTACACAGGTGGAAAGCCAAGGTGCATAATTAGAATAGGTTGTCACCATAGCATAACAACACCTAGAAGGGCTAATGAATGACGTAATAATACAGAACTTCATTGAACAAGAGTCCACAACAAAGATGCAAGTTGAATCATCTCGGGCCAATCTCGTTGGAAGTTGAACTGATCAGACTAGAGTGACTCGGGATGAGTCACAGGTGATTGTTGGGGGCTTGTTGGCCCTTGACCAAGTTTTGGGAGTTTATTGGTCATGTTGACCTATTTTGAGACTTTGGCAGCTTGTCGAAGGAGGAGATTAATACAAAGTGGAGATCACAAGATATCGGCCCCCTTTTGGGCCCCTTTTTGGGTTTTTGGGAAGATGTAATGGGAATGGGATGTCGGCCCATGGGTTTACCCATGTCTAGGCCTATTTTGTATGTATAAATAGAAGGATAGACAATGTAAGGAAGAGGATAATAGTGCATATATGTTATGTGAATTTATGCTAAGTGTGAGTAGATTCTGTAAGTGCCTTGTTCATGACTGTAAGAGACAGGTAGAGTTGAGTGCAGGTCCTTGTAGTGGATTGTGGAGAGCTTAGTGTTGTAGCGCAAGGAAGAAGGATCTAGCGAGCTGTGTAGATATTTTGTCCTATGCAGGGTAAGGGTTTTGATGGCTCTGTTCTTGTAACTGATTGACCAAAGACAATAAAGAAGAAGAGTTGGTTGATGTAGCCCTAGGGTGGGGGTGAACCATGTAAACACTGTGTTCCGTGCTTTGTGCTTTTTCTTGATGTGTTCATATGTTATATGCTAAGTTCTCTGATATGTTTAGATAGATATATTTATGCTTTGTGCTTATTATATGTGATAATGTTAGATATGATCTAGATAGTCATGCTTAGTTCTTGATATGCTCATTCTGATCCATTTGTATATGCTAAGTGCTTGAATATTGTAAATTAGTGTGAATAGTGCAAAGCTCTGTTGTATTAGTGAAGTGAATAGTGATTACATATTAAGGAACTGACGGTGCTAAGAGTTGTATTAAGTATTATAATCAAATAAATGTGTCCTAGCTAAGGTTGTAGACACCTGAGTCTTGCAACCACCCCTGCTTCTACCTCAGGTGAGACTTCATCTGCTTCACATGTGTTTCCAAAAGGGTCGGTAGTTAGGTATTTTTTAGTGCGTTGTTGTAGCATAGAAACCTGGGTCTGCCCCTGTTCCAACACATGCTCATGGCACTGGCCACATGCAAGGATATGGAGAGGTGGTACAAGAAGGCACAACAAGCCATGGAAAGGGTCGATTATATCAACACGGTTCAACAGGGCTGATATACAAAAGAGCATGACATCTGGGTGTTAAAATAAAGCAACCTTGATCTCATAAATAAATTGGCCAAATATTGGGAGAAAATTGCTTGGGAACCCCTGTTCAAGGATAAATTCGTGAGTGCGGACACAGACCAATCTCCCCAGATCCACCTGGATCTGGAACAAACTGTGACAGAATACTACTCTTTCCCTAGTTCTAAAGTATTGAATGGACAAGAGAAGAAGGATGATGTACTTACTTTATGAAAGCTCTCCTTATCTCTGTTGAT
>JASDQU011103164.1:12662-30441 GCA_032191745.1 Picea mariana
TCCCAAGATATCTGGAGATTCATTAATTTGCCAACCATTCGAACTCCAACTCATCCTTCTAGAAGATTCCTTCTAGAAGGATCGAGAACTTATTCATTTTCTCCCTTAAGAAACATTTCCGCACCCTGACCATTAACACAGTGCGGAAAGTCCGCAGTCAGACTGAATGCAGCCTACGGAAATCAAGTATTTCCGCAAGACAATATATATGCAGCCTACGTACTATCTTCATAAGTGTGATTTTGAGAAGCTGATAAGTGTAACTTTCTTCATGAAAATGATCTTAAAGAAGAGTTAGATCTTCCATCACCATGTCATTACCATGTCATCATCTCGATAACCAAAAATGTGGATAACAACCCCATTGGTAAATCTAAGAGAAATGGGCCAAGTGCGAGAAAAACTGGATCAAGATCAACCAGGTAATGAGAGACATCGGACTCCCCAAATTTCACACACCTAAGGACTTTATTGACTTACGTGACATAGTCAAATCACATACAGAACAAGACTCATCATGGACCAAGGAAATAACAAAGGTGACACACATGGCACCAGGTCAAGTGCGACAATTCATGGAGCACCTGACCAAATCCTGGTCCATGTTGCAACAATTAAGTGCCAGAATAGTCAAGTATCGAGCACAAGCAGTAGAGATAAGAGAGATTCACTTGGCCCCAATGGAACACCATAGATTCATGTATAACAACACATGTGAGGATATCTTAAACAAGTGGTCAGAGTACAAGAAGAGTCACCCACTTAAGTGAAATCCTGAGATCAATCTTAGAAATATTGATAGAAGAAACCACCATGTGGCGAGTTTTGTTTTACTTAGTTTCACTTTATTGGTTATTTTTAGGTAATAGTATGTTATAAATAGGAGGATCAGCCTATTAGAAAAGGGTCGATGGTTGTTGAAAAGAACCTCATTTTTTGGTTTTGTAAAGAACTATTTCGGAGCTTCCTTTAATTGAGAAGTATTGTTTAGGACCTGAGACAATTTTGTGTTTTTCATTAAAAGCATGTATGATTGGATGTGGAGAAGAATTATTCCTTATTTTGTCTCATGAATGGATGTTGTAAAGAGTAAGAGATACTAAATTACTTGATAAGTTATCTGATTCAATGTAGTAAAGTTCTTTTCTTTAATAATGAATATCAATCGTTGTATTATTATGTGATTGATGATTAAAGTTAAGTGAATTATTTTACTTGCCATCGTTTATCACATGCATGTTTTCTTCTGATAAATTATATCTCAGGGAGTAATTGGAAAACTCACATGGTTAATGTATTAGTACTAGGCCTATGGTAGATGATCATCGTCTACATGCTAGAGTGAAAGGGTTATCCCAAGCTTAGCCACTTCTCCAATAGTTAAGTTTGTTCCCACTTTATCACCTAGTTGGTTTATACCGTATTTTACCTCGTAGCGGTCCAACCTATAAGAGATAATACAAAAAGACAACCTCTGAATAGAAGGAGAAGCCTTCACAATAAAACGTAAATCCCATCGATTATTTGGCTAGATCGTAAGATCTAGAGAACCATTCCACTATTAAAAGTTGCAGATTCTAATTGGGCCTCGGTGACAGGTTTGGTTCCTATTGTTGAGTTAAAAGGATTTAGGACCCCTCAACACTATGTTAAAATGAAAATGCTTTGGTCTCTTATTTATAAAATACCTTAATATAATGTGTGTCTGGATAATATGAGGGTAAACCAAAATATAAGGAGGTTGGTCTCCTTTATTTTACCCCTTCACAAAATAAAAATAATTTTTGCACAAAATAAACCATAAAAATATGACGTAATTCCCTAATTAGGTCACATCTTGCACTTTTAGAAAACTTTTTAACTTGGAGAGGAATTCATTGGACCTCCAAAGATCATCAGTTCATGTGTTAGGGTGTTCTCTCCATCAAGCATGTTGATTCATCAAATCATCACCACAATCATCAAACCATAGCCCTAAATCATGACGTCAAGCCCAAGATAGAGACGTTATGACCTTCCAAGGTCAAATGTTGGGAAAATAAGGGATAGGTATCCTACTTCAAGGTTTATTCTCTTTCCTCCAAAGGAAACTCCCATATTCTGCCTTCACCCAAGGTGTGGGTCATGTCATCCAACCTATGGGATTCAATCCCCAATGAAGGCCCAAGCTAGGATTTTTTGTCCAAATCATCCACCAATCTAGGTATTGCAAAGAAAAATGAGTGTTCCCTCTAACGGCCTCAAGTCAAATATATCATGGAAAGTAAAGTCACATTTAATACAAGATACACCTAAACATGTGCACCAAAACTACCTTATCAAATTAAACAAGTTCTCAAAGACCCTATGCAACTTTCCAAGTTTAGGTATGGGAGGGTTTTCAAGGTGACCTATTGAGTGAGTCATTCCTCAAGTCAAGGGGTGTTTCCTAGGTGGACCCTCTCTAAGCCATGTAAGGAATATGGAATGGATGGGGTTCATACCTTTGGGCATGTAATTCATGACATACAATGGTTCATATTGTCTCATTTATCGATTCCTTTTTACAGGGTGTGCTACACCTTCATTATCAATGCATCCATTTTCCAAGCCCATTTATTGGAATAAATTTATTAACATCCAAAATAATTGGGTACTACAATTGGGTAACATAAGACTTGAAAGAAGTACCACAATGTCACTTGAAGGTAGATTTACAGAGATTACCATATGGGTAATGAAAAGGGTATACCACACTTGTGTATATCCCTCAATAAGTGGGACATTTATATATTTGAAATTTGTTTTTTGAAGGTCTTCAATTCTTTTAAGAGAAATATTTCATTGTTCTCAAGACCTCTTTGGGTGAGAAACTAGAAGGTTACAATTTTATATTTTGTCTTTTTCGAGATACTTTCCCCTTGGGAATTCAACCCCTTCTTCCCATGAAATGAGGTACGATCCCTTCTTGGGTTAGTACACTGAAAAATCCCAAAATATGAGACAAAAAGGATGAAGTATGGAAAATGATAAGTATGATCAGAAATGGTAGGGTGACTCATCAATGAGACCACCTAGTAGAAAACCATTTCCCCAAGGGTGACCACTTACTAGGGAACAATGTCAACCACCAAGGTGAAATAGGGAAAAGAGAATAATTTCCAAGAAGATGTTCTATAATCAAAAGTAACTTTAAATGAAATGTATTTAGATGCCATAAGTATTAAAGTGACACTTACCACAATACTTGAATTGTACCTAATCTGAGTGTAAATATGTGCTCAACAATGTGAGTCATGTTTTGATGGAGGGCACAACATCCTTTGCGAGAGACTCCTTTAATGTTGATCCTATGAGCAAAGGGAAAGAGATGCAGAGCCTTCCCACTTTATCCTACGCTACACTTAGATACCATACATCCTCTCTAAATGCTCAACATAGAGGTGTGAACCAGTTCCTTTGGTGCACACTCTCCCAACACAACTTAGTTAATAAGCTCAGAAAACTCGTCTCAGCGAAAACTAAAAAAATATCAATTACACACAAGAAGTATAGATGCACAACAAGATTCAACAAAAACTTCCTTGATCATATGAAATATTTCTATATCCTCTTAAACAAACAATGTCAAACCTACAAACAATAACATGCCACTTTTTTATTTCTACTGAGATTCTCTGTGGAATCCAATTTACAAGAGAAATTTCCTACAGTGTTTTTACTAACACACTGA
The DNA here is from genome assembly GCA_032191745.1 of Picea mariana. Taxonomy (NCBI): domain Eukaryota; kingdom Viridiplantae; phylum Streptophyta; class Pinopsida; order Pinales; family Pinaceae; genus Picea; species Picea mariana. The sequence continues at coordinate 16,375 of JASDQU011103164.1, forward strand.
CTATTAAATAAAATTATACATCGCCATTATTACTTAGACTATAGGATGATTTATTACAATAAAGGACTAACTAACACTGTCATAAACTAACATACAATTAATTCTACTCTTCTCTTGTCTTGATGCAAATGACTCAAACTTGCTATGTGTTTCGTAAGGAAGGTTGACGTGCTTCCTTCTTGGTCCAATTCATCCATGTTTAGATATGGAAGCGTCCCTTCTTCCACCACCAATAGAAGCAAATTTTGCTGCACTGTCCTGACTGTCATCCACTTGTCCTGTCTCTGGATTTTGGCATTGTTAACTGAATAGGTAGGAAACATGATGTTTCTTGGAACGATACAGTTTTATTTGTAAGGAATCTATGACTTAAGTGTGTTTTGGTGATAAATTATAAACGCCACTCTGGTCAGCTTGTTGTTTTCGATGTTTATGTGTTGATCTCGACATATGAAAAATGAGAGGCATATCTGTGGTCGCTCGAAACTGAAAACCAAGATAGATCTCGAAGATAGTAGGAAGCTATGAAGGAGGAGGTGTTTAGTCAGATTAAGGATGAGCTCCAAGGGGTGTAGCAGGCAATACAGTCTAGTTGCACAGTTTCCACTGCACCTCTATCGATAGGACCATCAGAACTAGGTGATGAGCTAGCACAACTACACCGCATTGCTGATACAGTTGAAGCTCACCTTTGACAAGCTCAGGAAGAGACAACACGAGCCACCCAGGATTTAGAACAAGTATAGAAAGACCTAGAGGAGAAATGAAATGCTACAGAACAAGAAAGGATGGATCTGCAAGCGAAGTGGGATGAAGAAAAAGTACAGTTACAACAAAGAAAGGAATAGTTTCTCACCGAGAAACTCGAAGTTAAGGAAATGGTTCTTAGAGCACTTCACTCTGTGACATAAATCGAAGTAAGGGGTGAAGAGAGGGTCCAACAACAGGTGGCACAACTCGAAGAAGTAATCCAATAGCTTCAACAGTGCATAGCAGACTTGGAGCTCTGCAGTGTGCCTGAGACCCCTCAAGACGTAAGGGACCATCGAGAAGCAACTACCCATAGTGCAGTTGACAGATTAAAAGATCTTTCCTTGGAGTGCAAGCAACTGAGTAACCGAAGAGCCCAAACATATGATAACCTCATTGAGAACCCAGAGTTAAAGACACTGGAGTCGTAGCTCTAGGAAGTGAAGAAACACACAGATACACTACAGGCACAGTTGAAGGCCTTGTCGGCTGTAGAAGGAATGAAGAATTCTCATGAACAACACACAAATCAAAATCAAATCCATATGCTTCAAAGAAAAGTGATGGAAGTCACGCAATGACTTCAACCTGTGCAACATAAGGTATGCTTGTTGTTTACACAGGTGGAGAGCCAAGGATTAGAATTAGAACAGGTTGTCACCGCAACAGAACAATACCCAGAAGGGCTAGTGAATGGAGCAGTAATATAGGAGTTCATTGAGAAAGAGGCCACAACAAAGAAGCAAGTCGAAGCATCTTGGGCCAAGCTCAAGGAATTTGAAGCCGAAATCATCAAACCAGAGTGACTCGGGATGAGTCACGGGTGATTGTTGGGGACATGTTGGCCCTTGACCATGTTTTGGGAGTTTCTTGTTCATGTTGACCTATTTTGAGACTTCGACATCCCGTCGAAGGAGGAGCACAAGACAAAGCAGAGATCACAGGATCTCGGCCCCCTTTTGGGCCTCTTTTTGGGTTTTTGGGATTATGTAACAGGAATGGGATCTTGGACCATGGGTTTACCCATGTTTAGGCCTATTTTGTATATATAAATAGAAGGATAGGCAATGTAAGGAAGAGGAGAATAGTGCATCTATGTTATGTGAATGTATGATAAGTGTGAGTAGAGTTTGTAAGTGCTTTGTGCATGACTGTAAGAGACATGAAGAGCTAAGTGCAGGTCCTTGTAGCAAATTGTGGATAGCTTAGTGTTGTAGTGAAAGGAAGAAAGATCTAGCGAGCTGGGTAGATCTTTTATCCTGTGCGGGGTAAGGGTTTTGATGGCTCTGTGCTTGTAACCAATTGAACGAAGACAATAAATAAGAAGAGTTGGTGGACATAGCCCCAGGTTGGGGTTGAACCATGTAAACACTGAGTTTTGTGCTTTGTTCTTTGTTTTGATGTGTTCATATGTTATATGCTAAGTGCTCTGATATGTTTAGATATATCTATTTATGCTTTGTGCTTAATATATGTGAGAATGTTAGATATGATCTAGATAGTAATGCTTAGTGCTTGATATGCTCATTCTGATCCATTTGTATATTCTAAGTGCTTGAATACTGTAGATTAGTGTGAATACTGCAAATCTCTATTGTATCAGGGAAGTGAATAGTGATTACATATTAAGGGACTGACAGTCCTAAGATTTGTATTAAGTATTATATTCATAGATCTATGTCAAATCTAAGGTTGTAGAAACCCAAGTCTTGCAACCACCCTTGCTTCTACCTCGGGTGAGACTTCATCTACTTTGCAGGAGTTTCCAAAGGGTCGGTAGTTAGGGCTTTGTTGATGCATTGTTGTAGCGTTGAACGCTGGTTCTGCCCCTGTTTGAACACATGCTCATGGCACTAGCCATGTGCAAGGATATGGAGAGGTGGTACGAGAAATCACAAAAATCCATGGAAAGGATCAATTATATCAGTGCGGTTCAGCAAGGATGAGATACAGAAGAACACGACATTCGGGTGTAAAAGGAAAGAAGCCTTGATCGCATAAATAAATTGGCTGAATATTGGGAGAAAATGGATGGGGAACCCCATCAGGAAATCCAAGAGAAATGGGCCAAGTGCGAGAAAAACTAGATCAAGATCAACCAGGTAATGAGAGACATTGGCCTCCTCAAATTTCACACACCCAAGGACTTTGTTGACTTGCGTGACATAGTCAAATTGCATATTGAACAAGACTCATCATGGGCCAAGGAAATAGCAAAGGTGATAGACATGGCGCCAGTTCAGGTGCGACAATTCATGGAGCACCGGATCAAATCTCGGTCCATGTTGCAACAGTTAAGTGCCAGAATAGTCAAGAATCGAGCAGAAGTAGTAGAGATAAGAGAGATTCACTTGGCCCAAGTGGAACAAAATGGATTCATGTATGACAACACATGTGAGGATCTCTTAATCAAGTGGTTGGAGTATGAGAAGAGTCACCCACTTAAGTGAAATCCTGAGATGACTCTTAAAAAGATTGATAGACGAAAGCACCATGTGGCGAGTTTTGTTTTACTTAGTTTCACTTTAGTGGTTATTTTTAGGTAATAGTATGTTATAAATAAGAGGATCGACCTATTAGAAAAGGGTCGATGGTTGTTGAAAAGACCCTCATTTTTTGGTTTTGTAAAGAACTATTTTGGAGCTACTTTTAATTGATAAGTATTGTTTAGGACTTGAGACAAGTTTGTGTTTTTCATCAAAAGCATGTATGATTGGATGTGGAGAAGAATTATTCCTTATTCTGTCTCATGAATGGATGTTGTAACGAGTAAGAGCTAACAAATTGGTTGATAAGTTATCTGATTCAATGTAGTAAAGTTCTTTTCTTTAATGATAAATATAAATCGTTGTATTATTATGTGATTGATGATTAAATTTAAGTGAATTATTTTACTTTCCACCGTTTATCGCATGCATGTTTTGTTCTAATAAATTGTTTCTTAGTGAGTAATTGGAATACTCACATGGTTAATGTGTCAGTACTAGGCCTATGGTAGAGGATCATTGTCTGCATGCTAGAATGAAAGGGTTATCCCAAGCTCAACCTCTTCTCCAGTAGTTAAGTTTGTTCCCACTTTATCACCTGGTTGGTTTATACCATCTTGTATCTAATAGCAGTCCCACCTATAACAAAAAATACAAAAAAAGGATGTCTGAATAGAAGGAGAAACCTTCACAAGAAAATGTAAAGCCCATCGATTATTTGGCCGGATCGTAAGATCTAGAGAACCATTCCACTATTAAAATATGCAAATTCTAATTGGGCCTCGATGAGGGGTTTGGTTCCTGTTGTTGAGTTAAAGGGATTTAGGACCCCTCAACACTATGTTAAAATGAAAATGATTTGGTCTCTTATTTATAGAATACCTTAATACAATGTGTGTCTAGATAACATGAGGATAAACAAAAAAATAAGGAGGTTGGCCTCCTTTATTTTACCCATTTACAAAATAAAAATGATTTTTGCACAAAACAAACCATAAAAATATGACGTAATTACCTTATTGGGTGACGTCTTGCACTTTTATAAAACTTTTCATCTTGGAGAGGAATTTGTTGGACCTCTAAAGACCATCAGTTCATGTGCTAGTATCTTCTCTCCATCAAGCATGTTGATTCATCAAATAATCACCACCATCATCAAACCCTATCCCTAAATCATGACCTCAATCCCAAGAGAGAGACGTTATGACCTTCCAAGGTCAAACATTGGAAAAAAAGGGATAGGTATCCTACTTCAAGGTTTATTCTCTTTCCTCCAAAGGAAACTCCCATCTTCTTCCTTCACCCAAGGTGTGGGTCATGTCATCCAACCTATGGGCTTCAATCCCCAATGAAGGCCCAAGCTAGACTTGTTCCTCCAAATCATCCACCAAGCTAGGTCTTGCAAAGAAAGATGAGTGTTCCCTCCAAGGGCCTCAAGTCAAATGTATCATGGAAATTAAAGTCACATTTAATACAAGATACACCTAAACATGTGCACCAAAACTACCTTATCAAATTAAACAAGTTCTCAAAGACCCTATGTAACATTCCAAGTTTAGGTATGGGAGGGTTTTCAAGGTGACCTATTGAGTGAGTCATTCCTCAAGTCAAGACATGTTTCCTAGGTGGACCCTCTCTAATCCATGTAAGGAATATGGAATGGATGGGGTTCATACCTTTGGGCATGGAATTCATGATGTACAATGGTTTGTATTGTCTCATTTATCGATTCCTTTGTACAGGGTGTACTACACCTTCGTTTTCAATGCATCCATTTTCCAAGCCCATTTATTGGCATAAATTTATTAACATCCAAAACAATTGGATACTACAATTGGGTAACACAAGACTTGAAAGAAGTACCACAATGTCACTTGAAGGTAGAGTTACAGAGAGTACCATATGGGTAATGAAAAGGGTATACCACACTTGTGTATATCCCTCGACAAGTGGGACATTTATATATGTGAAATTTGTTTTTTGAAGGTATTAAATCATTTTAAGAGAAATATTTCATTGTTCTTGATACCTCTTTGGGTGAGAAAATAGAAGGTTATAGTTTTATCTTTTGTCTTTTTCAATCTACTTTCCCCTTGGGCCTTCAACCCCTTCTTCCCATAAAATGAGGTATGATCCCTTCTTGGGTTAGTACACTCAAAAATCCTAAAATATAAGGAGACAAAAAGGATGAAGTATGGAAAATGATAAGTATGATCGGAAATGGTATGGTGACTCATCAATGAGACCAACCAGTAGAAAACCATTTCCCCAAGGGTGACCACTTACTAGGGCATAATGTCAATCACCAAGGTGAAACAGGGAAAATAGCATAATTTCCAAGAAGACATTCTATAATCAAAAGTAACTTTAAATGAAATGTATTTAGATGCCACATGTATTAAAGTGTCACTTACCACAATACTTGCCTTGTACCTGATCTCAGTGTAAATATGTTCTCAACAATCTGAGTCATTTTTATATGGAGGGCACAACATCCTTTGAGAGAGACTCCTTTAATGTTGATCCTATGAGCAGAGGGAAAGAGGTGTAGAGCCTTCCCACTTTATCCTACACTAAACTTAGATACCACACGTCCTCTCTAAATGTACAACATAGAGGTGTGCACTAGTTCCTTTGGTGTGCACTCTCCCAACACTACTTAGTTAATAAGCTCAGAAAACTCGACTTAGTGAAAACTAAAAACATATAAATTACACACAAGAAGAATAGATGCACAACAAGATTCAATAAAAACTTCCTTGATCATATTAGATATTGGTGTATCCTCTTAAACAAACAATGTCAAACCTACGAACAGTAACATGCCACATTTTTATTTTTGCTGAGATTCTCTGCACATTCCAATTTTCAAGAGAAATTTCCCGCAGTGTTTTTACTGACACACTGACTATTAAATAAAATTAGACATCGCCATTATTACTTAGACTAGAGGATGCTTTATTACAATAGAGGACTGACTAACACTGTCATAAACTAACATACAATTAATTCTACTCTTCTCTTGTCTTGTTGCAGATGACTCAAAATTAAGGAAGGTTGACCTCCTTCCTTCTTTGTCCAATTCCTCCTTGTTTAGATATGGAAGCGTCCTTGCTTCCACCACCAGCGGAGGGAAATTTTGGTGCACTATCCTGACTGTCATCCAGTTGTTCTGTCTCTAGATTTTGGCATCATTGAATGAATAGGTAGGAAACATGATGTTTCTTGGAACGATCTAGTGTTATTTGTAAGGAATCTGTGACTGAAGTGTGTGTCAGTGATAAATTTTGAACACCACTCTGGTCAACTTTTTGTTTTTGATGTTTATCTGTAAATCCTGACATATGCAAAATGAGAGGCGTACTGGTGGTCGCTCAGGACTGAAAACCAAGATACACCTCGAAAGGTAAAAAGTTTTTGGAAGCATGCATGGAATTTTTGGAAGGGTGCCACTTTTGTAAATCTGAAATTAGGAGGTGGATCTCTTTGGCATAGCGGCGGTCAATAATTTTGGCTGAGGACGAGGTCTCAGAGTGGTAAGTCACCAAGTGACCTCCCTATTTATGCATCACTCTGAGGTAAAACTTAGAGGTGATATTGGGTAATGGATAACTATCTTTAATTGTTGCTTGGGTGTGGGAATGGGATGCAGTAAATAGAGGAAATTTGGTAGTTTCTTGATTAACCGGGAGATATGATGCAGTTTTGGGTAATGATGCATCATGCTTGAGATTGATAGATGGAGTCTGGGCTTGAGAGGGTGGGATCCATGAGGGATACTATGAGACTTTGGCACATTTCAAGAGTAGCAGGATTATTGTGGGAGGTGTTATATTATTGAGGTTCTCGGGCTGAACCTGGTGGGTCAAACACAAAGAGACATTGGGGATATTTATAACATGGTGTGTGGAGGTGGTAGTGGTTCGTGGATGTGGTGAAGTGATGGGCGATGAAGTAAGTACATAGGTGTGCCCAGCCTATTTAAGGTGGTATTTATGAGTCTTTGTGTGATACACTTCTTGTCAGTCTTGTTGGTAAGGAAGAACGAGAAGGAGGTCATAACAATCTAATGGTGACATGCTGCAAATTACTGTGTCACAAAAGGGACCAATGGTGAAGGTGATGATGCAGTGGTGCAAACCCCTGACCCTCAGGTCGAGATCTACTCAGGATCATTCTAAATTCTCTTTGAGCCGAAAAGGTTCCCTCGAGTCCCTATTGGAACCTTAAATTACGCAATCCACAGGTCCTCCATGAAAACTCCACTAGCACAAACACATACCAGGCATGAGTCTTCACCTCCACACAACCATGGTGCTATGTCCTCAGGACAAGCTAAGAGGCACCCTTCAAAAATTTGGACTACGAGAAGTTCAAATCAAAGTACCCTGGTTCTGGCCTTTCGATCTCCGAAACCATGAAAAGGGTTGTCATGTGACACGCTCCCCCCCTAAGCCTTGCCTTGTGATCCTACTCCGTGACCTAGACCTTAATCAATAAGGCACTTTTGGGGTTCATGACTTTGCAGGTCTTGCATAAAGGGTAGCAGACCCTTCTATTCCTTGATTTATGACATGTGAAAGTCAACAGGTGGTTGACTCTAACAATACAATGTGCTTGCGCCACCTGGAGTAGACTCCCTCTCTTTAGCTCCTTTATGATATGACCATAACCAAGGCTTTAACACACGCATCTTTCATGACTCATGATCTCACGAGTTTGTGAGTTGAAGAGCCTCAACTCCCCATGCACTTAAAACCTTTGATACTCGAGATGCGATACGGGTATGGCTCCGTCCTCACTAGCACCTACTACATATAACTCTAGGCTAGGCTAAACACTAGCACTACTCACAACTCACAAATTTGAGAGTTGGAGTGTTGAGCCCTTATGATCCTCCTTTGCGAAACCCTGAAGCACGATAATTCAGAGATGGGTTGACTCCTCCCAAGGTGATGCGTGTATGCCACCTGTCACCTACTTCCACCTTTTCTATATGTTGTATGTTTGCACCACCTGTCAACTACAAGGTCCCGACCTAATGGATGTGCCACGTTTTTGAATGAGCCCTCGACGCTTGGCACTTCATGACTTCTACAGTCGAAAAGAGATTCTTTCAACATTTGAACCCCCGATACGTGATACCATGCAGAGGTTCTAGTCTAATGGTTCTCCCATGGCTAGGATCCAATGGTCTGGATCTCCTTTCCTGCTCCTTGCGACTCGAGACTTGGAGCGACCAAGAATTTGGTCTACCCTCCAAACTAACGAACCTTGAATTCATGAAATGATCCAATGGCATGGGGTAAGCCACAATAAATGACCAATATTAAATATCGGCCTTCTATCTTTCAAGATTTTGGCATGGTCTTCACCTCCAAATCACCGAAACCCAAATCCATGATGGCTTCTAGATTTGTGCCACACATCATTCCAGATCTGATGGATGGAACCTTCACCTTATCCTCCTCGCAACTTATCACAATCTAATGGCTCTTGTGATTTTGACACTCTCTCTTGGAAGTGCTCCACCATTCATTTGCAGCTCTTCTGTGCCTAGTTCTGAAACCATGATGGCTTATGTATCTTTGCCACATGCCCTTCACAAATGGACAGTCCCAATTCTCCACTTCTACCAATTCGATAGCAGTTATTGCTCCTCCTCCTGAGCCTAAGCATCTTCCCTTCCCTTGGAATATTTTTTACACTTGAACGTCTCGTCCTTTGATTCTCTCTTGTGATCCCGATTCCTTTGGGTCTCGTCTACGTTATGGAAATGCTTCCCCTCCTGATATTTTTCAACTCTGAAATATTGAAGGTTTCCTAACCTTTTCTTTCTTTCTGCTATTTCTATGTGCACAAAGGTACTGTCCCTCCTTAGCTTCACTCACTCTGAAACCTCGAAAATATTTCTCTACCTCTGCACTCCTTGCAGGATTCCTACATAGAACTTTGCTATCCATCTTGAGCTTTGCCTACTCGAATCTCTAAGGAACTCGGCCCTTGTATTTCCCTTCAAAGGGTAATTTGATGCCCTCCTAGAAATCGTGCACTCAAGCACTCCTTCCTGAGATACAAAGAATTTGATAGCTCTGCGAGTATCTTCCTTTCATACTTCTCTCCTCAAACTCGACAAAGAGTTCTCTTGGGTGCACTTTTGCACTCCTTGCACTTGCTTGATGCCCTCCTAAAAGAGCTTCACAGAATTCACAATGATTTTGTCTTCTGTCTATGCCCTCCTCTGCACAGTCTTACCTCCAAGGTATTCAAGAACCTTGAGGCTTCTCCCTAAGTCAATGACCTCTGTCGGTGTGCCATCCTCGCATGCCTTTGTCTAAATTTCCGCAGAATTCATAAGTGCACTCCTTGCACTGGCTTACAGAGACTGAAGTACTCTATCATGCAAATCCTTTGCATGAAGCCACAAAGAACCCAGACCTAGAATCAAAGAACTCACAGATTGATAGAGAATTCTATCTATCACCTGCAAATGTAAACTAACATACATCTACAGCATATAATTAATACATACATAGAGTTCATGAAAGACACATAGACATACACAACACAATATGCAGAAAAAACGGCTCTATTTGTATTAATGAAATGTCTGTTAGAATTTGTGTAGGCTTGGACTGCTACAGAGCCTCAACTTCCTCTCTTCTCCTATCCTCCCTAATCTCTCTCTGGTTCTACTCTACTTCATCTAATTTCTAGAGGGTGTATTTTTGCCTGTTTTCCCTCCTACTCTTCTAAGCAATCTAATCAGCATTAACAAGTACCTACTTCACATAAATTACAATGAATTACAGTCAATGGGCCATATAATCCCAATTGAATCTAGATCCCCATCAACCTGTCAGCCATTAAAGGTGACCCTATATACTAAATGCACAAAGGCATCTGTGCGGCTCTTCGGCCTTACAACAATTATTACAAATTTGAAAATGAGAGGGATGACACCTCTCGCCTCTATTGAATGCACGTTGAATGTGCCACCTAGCTGGCGTGTTGTTGGATTGGAGCGATGCTCCTGCATCATAGTCCACTGCTACGAAAAATTCATGAGCTCCTTCTCATGAGCTTCCCATCTTTGCTGTTGAAATCCACTTGGATCCCAAACAGTTCTCTGAAGTTCTCCATCTACTCCATCGCCTTGTTGTTGTAGTTGCTGATTCCCTATTGCTATGGTAGGATTCCTTTCACTCGGCTTCTCCTTGCTGGTAGATTCTGCTACTAACCTCAACATCAGCCTTTTGATTCCCTCAATTACCTCGTCCAGCTACTCAAGTGGTTGGCTCTCTTTATGCAGTCTCCTCAATTGCACTTCTTCCTCATCAGTGGGTAGATATACTCAATCCCTCTTGCGATTTTTTCCACCTTTTGTGGCCTTAACTTGCCACTTTTCTGCAAAATCCAGTTTCGTAGTCTTGCCACTGAGTTATTTCTCAGCTTCTTCCTTTGACAACTTTGTCTCTGCCATTTTTCCTTGAGTTGGTTCAACTCCAGCCTCCTCCAGCTGCTCTCTAGATCGAATTTAATCTTTTCCTCCTTCTGCTGCATGCTTCAGTGCTGCAATCATCATTTTTCCATCTCCCTAGCTAAAATTTCTGAGCAATTCCTTTGAATGCTTCCCTCCTAAAATTGTGACTGTCTCCCTGCAGCTGTGTGTTGGTTCTGGATGGTCTAACTATTCCTCCAACATCCTCAATTCCATCTCCCATGGGGTGAGTATGTCAACCGCATGTTCCTCTTTTGCTGGGGTAGATTCTAATGTCTACTCTATCTCCTTGACAGTCATTGTTGGATGTCTTATTCCTATTGTTGCATCGGCAATACAAGTTCTCACCTCAACTGGGCTAGGTGGAAGGAATACCTCTATTCCCCCAATGATCAGAAGACATTTATTATCTCCCTTCTCCATAAACTCTCCTTTCTGACCTGAACTCCTCTCTGAGTTCATGAGACTCTCACATGGCCTCATCTACTCTCCCTTTCCCACCTATCAATATGGGATTTCTACGCTTCCCTCCTAGTAGTCTATGAGATCCCCTAGTGATCCCATCTCATTGCCCACCTGGAAACTTGAAAGTTCATCACTTCTCACCTGGCAGTCTCTGAGATATTCCAATGATCTCTTCTCCTCATCATCATTAAGATTTCTCCCATATTTTGTCTCACAGATGTGAACCACTTCTTCTATGTCTCTGAGGATTTCAACATGCCTCAATCATCTCCTTAATAGTCTTCATTTTCCTTTGGCCAACAATATCTTGATTGGCCACTTTGATTTCCTCCTCAGAGACCATTCATACACCCAATGTGTCTTTGCATTCTAATGCACCTAAAGTGCAAGCTCTTCCATCCTATCTCTCAACTCAACAAGTTCTCTATCCATTTCAGATTTTCTCTATTGCTGGTGGTCCTTCTTTCCACCATGTCCATGGACTTCAGTAGCCATCTTCATCCTCCTACCTACCCTGCTGGTAAGTACGCTTCTGTCACTCTGCGACTGAGAGCACTTCCAACATCTCCTATAGTCCACCCAACTGTACCATTTGTTGCTGCGTCCTGCAACAATATTTTCACACAGATCTTTGATACCAAAATTGATAGTGTGTATCAGAGTATTTTCTTCAATCCCTTCCACCTAAAATGTACAAACGAAGTATCAGGATCTGATACCACAACTAGTGCAGAACCCCAACCCTTAGGCCAAGATTCGCTCATGATTGTTTTAAATTCTCTTTGAGCCAAAAAGGCTCCCTCGAGTCCCTATTGGAACGTCAAATTACACAATCCATAGGTCCTCCATGAAAGATCCACCAACAAAAACATGTACCAAGCATGATTCTTCACCTCCATGCAACCACAGTGCTATGCCCTCATGCCAATCCAAGAGGCGCCCTTCGCAAATCGGGACTCTGGGAAGTTCAAGGCAAAGTACCCTAGTTCTGGCCTTTTGATCGTTGAAACCCCGAAAGGGGATGTTGTATGAAAAGATCCCCCCCTAATCATTTCCTTGTGATCCTACTCCATGACCTGGACCTTAATCAATAAGGTGCTTTCGAGGTTCATGACTTCACAGGCCTTGCATACAAGGTAGCAGACCCTTCTTTTCCCCGATTCGTGACATGAAAAAGTCAACAGGCGGTTGACTCTACCATTACAATGAGCTTGCACCACCTGGAATAGACTCCCTCTCTTCATCTCCTTTGTGATATGACCATCATTAAGGCCTTAATGGAAGCACCTTTTGTGACTTGTGATCTCACGAGTTCATGAGTTGAAGACCCTCGACTCCTCTTACACTCCAAACCTCTAATACCCAAGATGCGATATGGGTATGACTCCCTCCTTGCTAGCACCTGCTACATAAAACTATAGGCTAGGATAAACACTAGCACTACTCGCAAATCACAACTTCACAAGTTCGAGTGTTGAGCCCTCATTCTCCTCCTTCGCGAAACCCCAAATCATGATAATTTAGTGATGGGTTGACTACTCCCAAGCTGATGCGTGTACGCCACCTGTCGCCTACTTCTGCATTTTCTATGCTCTGTATGTTTGCGCCACCTGCTAACCATGTGGTCCCCACCTAACAGATGTGCCACGTGTTCACATGAGCCATCAACGCTTGACACTTCACGACTTCTGCAGTCGAAAATAAATTCTTTCAACCTTTGAACCCTCGATACACGATACCACACAAAGGTTCTGGTTCAACGATTCTCCCATAGCTAGGATCCAATGGTTTGGATCTCCTTCCATACTCCTAGTGACTCAGGACTTGGAGCGACCAAGAATTTGGTCTTCCCTCTAAACTCACGAACCCCGAATTCATGAAATGATCCAACGACGTGGGGTAAGCCACGATCAACGACCAAGATTAAATCTTAGCCTTCTATCTTTCATAATTTTGGCAGGGTCTTCACCTCCAAATGCCCGATAACCAAATCCCCAGTGGCTTCCAGATATCTTCCACGCATCATTCTAGATCTGACGGTTCGAACCTTCACCTTATCCTCCTTGCAACTTATCATGATCTGATGGCTCTCATGATTTCGACACTCTCTCTTGAAAGTGCTCCACCATTCATTCGCAGCTCTTATGCACCTAGTTCTGAAACATGAATGGATTATGTATCTCTACCATGTGCTCTCCACAAATGGATGGTCCTGATTCTCCACTTCTGCCAATCCAACAACAATTGTTGCTCCTCCTCTTGAGCCTATGCTTCTTCCCTTTCCTTCAAATATTTTCGAGACTTGAAGGTCTCGGGCTTCGATTCTGTCTTGAGAGCCCGATTCCTTTGGGTCTCATTTATGTTATGGAAATGCCTCCTAAGATTTGTCAAATCAGAAACCTTGAAGGTTTCATGACATTATTCTCCTTTCTGTTATTGCTTTGTGCACAAAGCCACTGTCCCTCTTGAGCTTCACTCACTCTGAAACCTCAAAAAAATTTCCTACCTTTACACTCCTTATAGGATTCCTGCACACAACTGTGCTATCCGTCTTAAGATTTTCCTACTCGAATATCTAAGGAACTCGGCCCTTGTATTTCCCTTCAAAGGGGAGTTTTATGTCCTCCTAGAAATATCATGCTCAAGCACTCCTTGCTGAGCTTGTTAAGAACCAAACATCAATATAGCACAGAAAAACCTCAGGAAAAGTAATCGACACCTTGAAAAAGAGATAATTTCATATAATAAGCCTCTTCAAGGGGGCAACCTCCTTTTACCCCACTTAAATGTTCAAGTACAATATGATTCAAAATGAAAATATCTCCTTGGTATATATAGGAGACTAGGAGGTATAATTACAACTAA
>JASDQU011103164.1:30491-41658 GCA_032191745.1 Picea mariana
CCAATTAAGGGGTAATGGGCCAATATTAGGGATTAACAGAGATACAAAGAATTTGACAGCTCTACAAGCATCTTCCTTTGATACTCCTCTCCTCAAACTTGACAAAGAGTTATCGTGGGTGCACTCGTGCACTCCTTTCACTCGCTTGATTCCCTCCTGGCAGAGCTTCATAGAATTCACAACGATTTTGTCTTCTCTTTGTGCCCTCCTCTTCATAGTCTTACCTCCAAGGTATTCAACAACCTTGAGGCTTCTCCCTGAGTCAATGACCTCCGTCGTTGCACCCTCCTAGCACGCCTTTGTCTGAAATTCCACAGAATTCATAAGTGCACTCCTTGCACTATCTTACAGAGACCACAGTACTTTGTCATGCAAATCCTTTGCATGAAGCCACAAAGAACCCAGACCTAGAATCAAAGAACTCACAGATAAATAGATAAGTCTATCTATCACCTACAAATGTAAACTAATATACATCTATAGCATATAATGAATACATACATAGAGTTCATGAAAGACACATAGACATACACAACACAATATGTAGGAAAAACTGCTATGTTTGTATTAATGAAATGTCTATTAGAATTTGGGTAATCTTGGACTGCTATAGAGTCTCGGCTTCCTCTCTTCTCCTATCGTCCTCAATATCTCTCTGCTTGTAGTCTACCACTTCCAATTTCCAAAATGATACCATCATACAATCGAGGGTGTATTTTTGCGCATTTTCCCTCCTATGCTTCTAGGAAATCTAATCAGCATTAACAACTACCTACTTCACATAAATTACAATGAATTACATTCAATGGGCCATCTAATCTGAATTAGATCTAGATCCCCATCAACTTGTTAACCATTAAAGGAGACCCTATCTACTACATGCACAAAGGCATCTGTGCAGCTCTTCATCCTTACAACATTTATTACAAATTTGAAAATGACAGGGTTGACGCCTCTCACCTCTACTGAATGCATGTTGAATGTGTCACCTAGATGGCGCATTGTTGGATTGGAGTGATGCTCCTACATCACGCATCATCTAGAAATAGTAATGTGAGGACCATTCTTCTAGACCCAACCAAGTTGATATGGATCAGGGTGTGAAGTGGTCAGGACCTGTAGATGTTGGACTAAATTTTGTGATCTCAAATTTCTTTGACTATCATTTTCTAGGATGACAATGGCGAGTGCATATTTAATTTGGTAGTTGTGAGTGAAGAGGGGAATGTTATGGTGAGCGGGTTATGGCATAGTCATGAGAATGAGGGATGGGTCTGCTTCGATGGGGTTGGTGAGAGAAAATACTTATGGCTGCTCAGTAAAACCAATCGGTGTGGTATCTGTAAACAAGGTTGGATGGGGGTGGCTATTTATAATGTCTCGATAGTCAACAGAGTTATGCGATTTGGTCTTGTGAAAATTACACCAAACTGCATTTTTGGTCGTCGACGAGAAAGAAGGATAAGGTTGAGAATGAGAAGGGGAGGGGATATCACCCTGGGTTTTATTAGGAGGCTATCGAATGTGTGGATCCACCTTTCTTTCTATGGACAACGCCCATAAGAAAGCCTTGTCCAGAGAAGAGTTGTAAAAAAGATCTACCTCCCACCGGAGAGGTAACAATAAACCAGAATTGAACTTAATTATTAATACCTCATATGTTTCTCTGATCTAGAGTTGGATTTGTATCTTGTAGAAGACGTCGATGTAGCCTTGCATCGACTGATTGGAAATTTTCCTAAGTTGTAACCACTTTGGGAGAAAATTGTGAAGGTAGTATGGAGGGTAGAAGAATTCTCTTAAGAATTGACAGAACGTCTCCCATGAAGTAATGAGGTCAATTGTCGAGGATGAAGTGCTGATCTCGAAAATAAATTCTACGCTAGTCAAGTGTGTGTCCCACAAAGTATGGACAATTCCCTTGAGTTGGACACTGGATATTTGCAATTTGGAAGCCTCCTCCATCTCATGTGAGGTTTTGAAATACATGGAAAGACTACGGATCCAAGAATCCATGGTCTTGCCATTCATATGACTGTTGAACTTAGGTAATTGAGAACGAGTGTCCAGTTGCATGCTTGTTGGAGGTCTTCGTTGGTGAAGACGAATCAATTCTTGAAGAGCCAATGCCAAATATTCCACTGGGCTTGATGTGTCTGCATTGGATTCCTCACTGGACTCTTTGCATCGAGACGACATTGTTGGTAATCTGAAGGACACCTTGAGGAGGCTGTGATATAAACCCTAATAAGGGTGAAAGGAACGTTCTAAGAAGAGATGTACAAATTGATCTGAGTGTGAGGGGAAAATTCTGGGTGAATTCTCAATAGCTAGGGAAACAACTATATGGAGGGTGCATGTGTAACGACCCCGACAATCAAGCTCACTACCGAGAAATGCTACTACATGGAATAACACTTATACAATATGCATTTAGATGAAGTTAAATGACTTAAAACAGAGTAAACACATAATAACTACTAAGGTATAGAAATAATTGAATCAAAAGTAAATATCATTGCAAAGGAATACATGATAATATTGCGAGTATCACAGACATGCATTTTAATTGAAATTAAACACATGCATATACTTGTTTTTGAAACTGTAATAACTCCACCAACCACGTATAGAACTTCCACGAACCTCCCATCCTTAGACCACATTGCTCATCACTCTTAGCAGTGGGTCACCCCCGGGCTAGGACTAAGCTCCACCCAAGGAAAGGGAATCCTAGACTAGGTTGAGTTTATAGGAAAACTACACAAAGCACTCGGAAGGATTCTCTCCAGGAGAATTCTTACGCCCACAACTCACGGACTCTCATTCCCCACATACCTTTTTCACCTGGGAGTATACACCTTCACAAGCACAGCCCATCAGTGCTTCACCTCCCCTCTGGGCCTTGGCAACAAGCTGGATAAGGAACTCTTAGAGCTCTGTAAGTTTTGTTGGACTCACTTTGGGAGAAAACCACTTCTCAACAAAATTTCTCACCTAAAGAGTGTTGCTCGCAGGCCTGACAACTGACCTCTTCTACCACGGGCTTGACAAAACTCAGACATAGATATCCCTTGGTTCCGACAGCAGATGAAATAATGGAGGACGAACCCGAAACTCAGCTGATGCTTCTACCTTTAACTGTATGCACCTAGGTCAAAACTTGTATTCCTGGAGCTGCATGCGTTTCCTTTTTCCCTCTCCCGGGACTTAGGATAAAAAAATGTTTGTCAGATAGCTTTTTGGAATAATAATTAAATTATTATTCCCAAGGATTGAAGCCTCCAATATTATCCCCTCTTTCCAAATTTTCATCTCCCTTTCCCTTACCTACTATGTGAAAGATTAGTCCCTCATCACTCTTTCTTCGTGGTTAGTCTGCACATAAAGATGTTTAATCTTTATTAATGCTCTGTATATTGCATATACAAAAACAAGCTCTTAGCCTTAACACTTAGGATCTCTGCCCTAATAAACACATAAGCCTACCAGCTTATCAATACTTGGCTCACCAGCCTACAAAACATGTTTACAATTCATAATATAATTGGGGCACTGCCGAGGGATATTACAATCCCCTACCCTTATTTTTTCACTGTCCTCAGTGCAACGTTTACACAACATCAACAAGATTTCCAAAATCTTCAAAAAGATGCAAGTATTCTAACCACATAGCATCTTCATGCTCCCATGTCGTGCCATGAGGACCATACTAGGTCCACTAGACCTTTACAATCCCTACGGCTCGATTCCAGAGTTATTTTCTTTTCCAGTCCAATATATGCACATGATGCACTTGCAGGACACCTTCTTGTTCCACCTGAATCACATTCCAATCGATTACATGATTAGCATCAGGTATATATTTCTTAAACAATGAAACATGAAACAAATTATGTACAATCATCGATGCAGGTAATGCAATAATATATGCAACTAGCCCAATCCTTTCTAGGATTTCAAATGGCCCAAAAAATCTGGTTTCCAACTTGGCACAGTTTCCCAACTTTAGGGAAATTCTATTATCTTTCACTTTCAGGAAAACATGATCACCCACTTTATACTCTCTATGGGTTTTGTTCTTATCAACATAAATTTTATGCCTGTCTTGGGAAACCTTTAAATTCTGCTTAATTTTTAGCATTTGTTCTTCCATTTCCTTGAGAAACTCTGGCCCAACTACTTCCCTGTCAGCTGGATTATCCTAGCTTACTAGAGTATTGTACTTTCTGTCGTAAAGTTCTTCAAATGGGCTCATCTTCAATTATGCTTGATACCCATTATTGTAGGCAAATTCTACCAAGTGCAGGTAGTCCTCCCATTTCGATGGTTTCACCATCACATACATCCTTAGTGTGTCTTCTATTACTCTATTCAGCCTCTCTGTCTATCCATCAGACTCGGGATTATAAGTTGTGCTAAAGTTCAGATTCATTTTGAATCCTTTGAACAACCCCTTCCAGAAATTTGAGGTAAATTTCGAGTCTCTGTCAAACACAATTGTCTTAGGAATTCTGTGCAATCATTTTATTTCCTTCACTAAGATATCGACAACATCCGCCACCTTGTGAGTAGTCTTTAAAAAATTGAAATGGGCATCTTTCGTAAGCTTGTACACCACCATCATAATTGAATCATCTTGCTTGCCTTTTCTGGGCAATCCTTTGATGAAGTCCATTGTCACTGCTTCCCACTTCCACTCAGGAATGGTTAAAGGTTGTAGCAACCCTGTTGAGTGCCTATTCTCATCTTTCACCTTCTGGGACTCCATAGATCTAGTGATGCATTCAACAATCTCTTTCTTCATGGCTAGAAAAAAGTAATGTCTCTTGACTACTGCTACAATTTTCTGATATCTGGGGTGCCTTGCATAAGGCACATTATGCATTTCATGAAAAATCATATGTTTCAAGTCGTGGACATTAGGTACATAAATTATTCTTTTGTACAGAAGTGTTCCGTCAATTTCCAATTTATAATTTTCCACTTTATGTGGCATCTCACCTTGTTGTAGCCTTGCTACTAGCTCCATGTACTACAAATCTGCATCTGCATCTTCCACAATTATTCCCTTTATATCATTTTGGTAAATACTAATGGTTGTAGCATGTAATTCATGTACTCTCCTGCTAAGTGCATCAGTCACTTTATTCTCCTTCCCTTTGATATTTTTAATATCAAAATTGTACTCACAAAGAAACTCCAACCACCTACTCTTTCTAGAATTCAAGGTTGGTTGATCGAACAAATACTTTAGACCATTATGGTCTGTTCTCAATTCAAACCTCCTTCCGATGAGGTAATTCATCCACTTCTTTAGGGTGTGTACTATGGCTTCCAACTCCAAATCATGAGTGGCATAGTTCCTTTCATGCTCTTTTAACTTTTTGGATTCATAACAAATTACAAATCCTTTTTGACTAAGGAATCCTCCCAATCCTTCCTTGCATGCACTAGTGCATACCAAAAAATCATTGTTTAGATATGAAATCCTAAAGATTGGAGCATTGGTTAACAGTTTCTTCAATTGCTAGAAGCTTTTCTCACAATCCTCTATCCACTGGAACTTCTTCTCCTTCCTTTGCAAGGAAGTGATAGAGTGAGCTATCCTCGAGAACCCTGCGATAAACCTTCTATAATAACCAGCTAGACCCATAAAGGATTTAACTTTTGTCACGTTCTTTGGCATTGACCATTCTCTGATGGCCTCAATATTCTTAGTATCTACAACTATCCCATGCTTTGAAATAATATGCCCCAAGTAATGGATCTACTTTTGATAAAATGAGCACTTTCTCAACTTGGCATACAGTTGGTGCTCTCTTAGCACCTACAACACCATCCTCAGATGCTTCTCATGCTCTTCCTCTAACTTGGAATACACCAGGATGTCATCCAGGAAGACTATGAAAAACTTGTCTAGATAGTCCCTAAATACACCATTCATCACGCACATAAAAATAACAGGTGCATTTGACAACCCAAATGGCACCACTGTGAACTCGTAATGACCATACCTTTCTATGAAGGTGGTATTGATGATGTATTCATTCTTTATCCTTACCTAGTGATATCCTGACTTGACATCTAACTTCGAAAATATATTCACATCCTTCAATTGATCGAAGAGGTTTTCAATCCTCGACAACGGATATTTGTTCTTTACAGATACCTTGTTCAATTGTTTGAAATCGATACACAATATCAATGTTTTGTCCTTCTTCTTCAAGAACAAGATCGAGGCTCCCCAAGGTGACACACTTGGGCTTATATACCCCTTCTTTAGAATTTCTTCAAGATTCAATTGCAATTATTTTAGCTCTAGCATACTCATTATGTAAGGAGCTTTTGACACTGGAGTTGTGTCAGGCATCAAATTTACAGGGAAGTCAATATCTATTTTTGGAGGTAGTCCGGGTACCTATGGAAATAAATATTCAAACTCCTTTAGTACCATGTTATCTCCACTACTTGACATCTCATCCTTAGGTGTTTCCTCCACCTGGGCTACAAATAATTGATAGCCTTTTCTGTACCACTTCTTCAGCTGCATTGCTGAGATTTCTCTGATAGCAACAACTTTGGGAATTCCTTGGATTCTTTTCTGATTTCCTTCCTCATCCAGGAAAGTGAATGCCTTGTTACAACAGTCAAAGATGGCATGGTGTTGGTCGAACCAGACCATCCCAATTAGACTATCATAAGAACCTAAAGACATACCATTCAATTCAACCTTTGTGCTCAGTCCATTCATGTCCACAGGATAGGACTTAACCAACTCAATGACTTTTATCTTGGTTCCTATAGCCAGTTGTACTAACCAAGAATTTTCATGTTTGCTTCTCGACAATTACAAACTTTCCACCATTATAGGATCTACATAAATATGGATATCCCATAATCAATTAAAATATTAAC
This sequence comes from Picea mariana, assembly GCA_032191745.1. Lineage (NCBI taxonomy): Eukaryota > Viridiplantae > Streptophyta > Pinopsida > Pinales > Pinaceae > Picea > Picea mariana. The sequence continues at coordinate 37,410 of JASDQU011103164.1, forward strand.
TGGTTGGGTGTTAATCATACCTTATACTTCAATCATGTGTGATTGAAACTCAGCTTGCTTGTTGTCCAGGGTTTCATAGATCCTTGGAATTCTAATGCCCATGTCCTCCACTGTTTCAGCTTGCTAAACATTATGGACAACTCTCACTTTTATATTTTTGTGGGGACACTCTCTGTACTTATGGTTTCCTTGATAGCCCCAACACTGAATGGGCATCTGTCTTGGCCTTTGTTCCCCTACATTAGCCATTCTTGGCTCTCTAAATGATGGTTTTCCTTGAGGACTGTTTCTGAAAAAGGGAGGTTTTCTTCCCTTCTACCTTTGTTCTTTCTTAAACTTCCTCTGGTCATCCCAAGCCTTCAAAATGTAGGCTTTTCTCTTTTCTATTTATATAACCATTTCTCTCTTCTTATTGTTTCTTCCATGGTCTTAGGATCATCATACTAAATCTTGTACCCAATGGAAGGGGGCAATCCAGTCAAATACCTTTGAATCTTGATAGTATCCTCTTTGATGAATAGAACATACTTCATAAATTCCAAAAACCTATGTTCATACTCATCAATGGTCATGTTGCCTAGCTTGAGGTCAAAGAACTCTTTCATCTTTCTATCATAATATCTCTTAGTCAAATACTTCTTCTTGAAATACCTCTTGAATTCTTTCCAAGTGATATATTTCTCTCTAATATATTTCACTTGCACAAGTTGATCCCACCACATGGATTCTTTTCCTTTCAGTTGATACATCGCAATTCTTCCTTCTGCATGACAGGAATAATCATGTAGTTGGAATTATTTCCTCATACCAAGCAACCATGTTTGGACATCTTCCTCCTTATTATGTTCTCAATCAAACGTAGGAGGCTTAATCTTGTTCATCTCTCCGTTCAATTCATCCACTCCAAATCTCCTATGCTTTCTAGTAGGAGATGGGATTTAATTACTATGTGTCCTTCTCTTGGAACAACCTCAGGAGTGATGATGGTGTCTACCCACACTCTTTGACCTTCTTCCCTCAAAATTCTGGTGACTCCCTATTCTACTAGAGTCAATCTCCTTATCCAAATTATTTTCTATTCTCTGCAAACTCTTTAACAACTTTATGTTAAATTCACGTTGTTTTTCCTAAGCTTTTCTGAGTTTTCTACTATCTTCTCGGCGAGTTCGGGCATCTTTTTGAAATCCTTCAATGATATTCCTCATGTTTCCTTCCTTATATATATCTTCTCCATTCCCATTGGAGTTTGATCACTCAATTCCTAGATGAACATTCATTAATTTTTCTTCATCCTCGGAGCTAGAAGTAGTCTGTGCCCTTTCCATCTCTTTTGCACTCGAGGGGAATTCTATTTGGTTCTAGTTTTTGTTGAACTTCTGCATCACAATGTGCAGACAACCGGAAATTTTCAGGTCATTATCCCTTAACAATTCCCTCAACATTCATAAACAACTTGATTCAAGAAAGCGTTCAGTTTCCATGAATTTTCTGAATTATGCTCGGCTCTGTAGTGTACTCAGGCCTTCACCCCCTTTTATCTGTTTCCCAACCCAAATGACCATGGTTCATGACCAAGCACTAGATCACAACGTTTTCTAAAAGAAACTTTGGGGTTTCAGGTTTCGGGGTTTCGATCCTAGAGGCTCTCATACTTGCTTACCTCTCCAACTCTCGACTTCTGAACTTCCAACCTTTCTCACCCTCGGGACCACAACACAGCTACCACCAACCAGGGTGGTGACACGTGATGTGCTTAAGAAGGTCCACTTTACCTCAAGTGATGCCCTCCAGCCCCACTGCATCTATGTTTCCTTCAAGGTCCATTGGTACATGGCACATATCCCATGGGTCCACATCCATCCAAGTGACATCAACCCAACCCACTACTTCGGCTCATCGGTATTTCATGATTTTTTGTTTTCCATGCATGCAACCTAAGGGATACGAGACATTATCTCCTTAGTTATATCTAGAAATGGGGGATAACATCTGGATCCTACTTGAGGACATGTACTCGCCATAGAGTGCATGAGAAATTCAACATCTCTTGGTTAGACATGTTCCTACACTGAAGCAACAAACTATAAAATCTAGGGTGGCTCACTTATCCTTTGCTCATATAATAATATCAACACTTCAAAATTGACAACTAATCTAGAAAATATTTTTTGTTACTTTTTCTATATAATATGATGAAAGAAAAATATGTAAATCAATAAAGCAAGTGTTGAAAAATGAAAATAAAAAATGAAATACAACTAAAATATCATGAGAAATCAAGATGCAAATGCAATAAATTAAGATGATCTACCTACTTACTTAGGGCTTGGGCCCTGAAGAAGTCAAGTTCCTTGAATATAGGGTTAGAGAAGAGACCCATCCACTGGTAATGGCATATTTCTCACATCCATGGTTGACAAGTAGTACTTCTCTTTCTTAGACTTCTTCTTGATGACGTAAGGGCCAAGCCAAAATACATTATTATTTTGATCATACTTGGGCGTGCCCTTCTTCTTATCTCACACGAGTGGAAGGCTTCCTTCATTGTAGTTGATGTAAGGCATATTCTCAAACTAGGGATACCAAGGAATTTATATGTTAAATGCATCCTTAATGGTCTTTTCATGTTCTTTGTCCCTTTTATTTTCTTCTTTCTTTAATATCCTGATGGACCCTACCTCCTTCCATTCTAATTTTGCAATATATTCCTTGTATTTTTCTATTTTGGAAGTAGCGCATCTATGGAGTCATCCTACATAAAATTTAGGTATGGTGGATCATATTCAATGGTATCTAGAACCTCATCAAAATCATCCTCGCTACTATAATCAGGGTCGTTTTGATCCAACATATGTTTCCTAAACATCTCTTGGTTATAGAGAATCTTGAAGGTACCATGATCCATGTGGATCATCTCAAAATTCGATAGAGTTAAATTATTCAAAATGAAAAATAAATCTTACAAAGTGGAAGATCTCGTTAGTAGCTTTCCGGTGACGTTTGTTTCAAGAAAACCGATCTCCAGATGATGAAGATATCAATAGTTGAAGTTTCGTCAAAGATGGTTAAAATGGTGAAAAATGGTTTAAAAAATGTAATTTGGGGCTATGGTAATTGAACCCAAGACCTTAGAATAAGGCCACCATGACCCCATGGTTAGAAAAAAAGGGGGTGGTCAAGGGCTTAGCCCTCAACCTTGCCAACAACAAGCCCCCCCCTTGGTATTTAAATGCTACCATATATCCAAAGTCCATAACCATATAATAAACGCTCCATACCATATCATTTATACCATATATCCAAAGTCCATAACCATATAATAAACATTCCATACCATATCGTTTATACCATATATTAAACCAAAGCCAAAAATCATATGTGGTGGGAGGACAAGCCCGTGGGTTTGAACTCGGGATTCCTGTAACACCCTGTCTCCCCCAACTTGTAAATATAACTGGACTAGCCAAGAACTATGGCAAACTCATAAATGTGAATATGTGATGTAAATGGACCTTGAGGAAGAGGTCAATGAATATGAATAAAATTTTGAATTTATTGCAGGACTACTGATGAGGGATGTGCAGAAAAAGAGACCACGATGGTGGTCAAAGGCACCTGAAAAGGTGGTGTTAATTTCCACCGAGAATTTAATACCGTATTTGGACTCCACTGGCCCGGAGAACCAAAAGCGGCTCGCTGGCCCTGAAAATTAATGGCTCGCAGACTGGTAGGTGGATGGCTTGATGAGGGATGGGATGGTGAAATGCCAATCTATAGAGTCATCAGGCCTGATCAGTGCGAGGGAAATCACACCACACGAAACCTCGCGAGAGGATAAGGCATATGGAAGAGGCGATTGAGGGAGAAGACATGAGGGGAACTCTGACATTACGCAGAGTGAGTGATAGAAGAGAGGAAGTATTACAACCTTCGCTCCTGGTCACTGGCAAACAGAGAGACGCAGTCTCAGAGCATCATGGTCTCAGCTCAGGGGTGGCTAGTGGTTAATCCGTTTGGAGTCATTGAGCCTACGGTTGGGTGGAAACGAGCACTCCTCTCAGTAGTTGCTCCCACTTCTGAAGTTATTTCTGATAAGTGTTTTGTTCATATTGCATCTTGAAATTTATATGCTGACATATATGCTCATAAACTGCGAATGATCTCATTATAAGAATGTTTGTATGGTGCTATGATCAGTAATAGTAGTTTTGTATTTGTATGAGAAGACTACGTATGGCTTGTGTCCTCC